>JAAEAF010000179.1:175621-196912 GCA_011037195.1 Triatoma infestans | reverse complement strand
ACATCCGGTATTTTATCCGTCGTAGCATGCATATTAGTTATGTTCCTTACCGGTTTCGGATATTCATCCATCGTCAGAGCAAATTCACCAAGTTCGTCTAGAGAGTTCACTTCAACGAAATGTTTCTGTAGATTCACACTTGTTGGTTCAACCAGTGTGGTTGTAGACAACCACTTGTTGGAACCAACAAGTGTGAGTCTACAGAAATATTTCGCTGAAGTGAACTCTCTACACGAATTTGGTGAATTTGCTCTGACGATGGATGAATATCCGAAACCGATCAGGAACATAACTAATATGCATGCTACGACGGATAAAATACCGGATTTTAGTTGATGTGTCTAATTTCTGTAATTGAGTTCTAAAGTAAATTATACCAGAAATCATGAGTTGTTATTTCGTTGGTCAGTTTTTTTTTGGAGGCAGCCTGTTTTTACAGACGAATTTCACCTATTAATTAATTAGATATCGTGTGGTATGCAAATATACTTCATTATATATCTTATATGTAGATTGAAAGCAGATTCGGAGCCAGCACCGCACAACATCTAGCAGAGTGATGCAAAGCCTAAATTACAGACTGGTTGAGTAATTAAGGCACCATTTTATTTATTTAATTTCTTTATTATCTATTTTTGTTATTATGCGAGTAATTATTCTTGGCTATCTTGGTCGGAGGAACAAATCTTAAATGGGTTCACTTCCTTTTTTTTTTTTTAAATTGTGATTTCTTATATTTCAGAAATTTATTCCACAATTTATTCACTTTCCTAATATGTAAATTCTATGAGCTTTGAGTTCACACTGGTGGTCTCCATGAGGAGGAATCTGACGAACAATACTAATGCTTTATGATGTTTACTTTAAAATAAAAAAAAAATTTTCAATCTCTTAAAATCATTTTACTTAATTCTTCTTAGTTTTTAAAATAGAGATTATGTGACATTCCAACAACAGTGTAATGATGCTAATCTGTCAATCATTGCCTCTTTATCTCCCTTCTGATTACTATTTGATTATTAATTATATTTTTATTTTCCAGGTAAGTGGATTTCATGAATTATCAAACATCATTACAAGGAGGTATGTGATGCTTTTATTTTTTTCTACAGGATTATGATTATAAGCAAATGAATGTTAAGAACACTACCATAGTTATGAGTTCAAAATAAATTTCGTTAAATAAATGGTAATAACAGTTTCCGATATATATTGGAAAATTTACCGTGACTCACTTGCAATACGTATATGTTTGTAGTCGCCTAAGAAAATTGTAGGAATATGCAGATAGAAATAATTGTATGGGTGGCCTAAATCAACTGCCTCCCACAGTCTAGTGTATAATAGGAAAGTGCGAGAATATTTGGTATACTGTATTGTTCAAATTGTTAGGTTTAGGAATTCCTGAAAATATTCTTCCTCATTTTATTCATAGTTTTATTTTTTTAAAGGTAAAATAATCTTATGAGAAACACTCATAAATTTTTTTTTTACTGCAGTTAATACATAGCATTGTTACATAGTTCAAAAAAAAAACTTGGAATTGGCACTCAGAGAGCTCCCCCAACAAAAATTTAGTGGCGGTTTGTTTGTAGCACATTTGTTCTCTGCATATTAGCAGGTAGAATATGATGACTACATAGTAGTTCAAAAGAATGGCGCTTTCATCAAACTTGAATTACCCTGAAGTAGAGATTCCTGAAAGCCACTTCAAATGTTTCAAATAAAAGTGATAGATTATTCACTCGCGGTGCTGTTAGTATTATAATGGAACTGAGAAGAGGGCGAATTAGAGAGAATGGATTTCAGAGAAATAAACAAGATAATTTGCTGAACAGTGTATAATGAATAGTACTCACAAACTGCAAGGACTTTACAGTAAAATAGAAGTTAGGTAGCGAGAGAATAATAAAGAGACAGACTGGCTGAGTAATAAGAAGGTTTCTTTGGTCATTGCTACAGGGTTAGGTTGCCTTCTAGGGAAGATTGGTTATAACCCTGGGTCCGTCTGGGGTGATTCCTGAGAAGTATCTACGATGCTACACGGACGGTTCCAGGATGGATGATCCTGTCTATTTTGAGACGGGAGACCATTTGGTAGCGCCTCTAGGTGAGTGGGCCACCGTTTTCCAGGCTGAGATTTATGCAATTCTTTGCTGTATTTTGGATGAGAGGGTGCGTAACACTAATTTAAAAGGTGTTTGTATCTGCTCGGACAGCCAGGCTGCGTTGAAGGCGCTTAATTCATGTGTCTTCACTTCCAGATTGGTGTTGGAATGTTCTAGAAGACTGGAAGATCTTTCTTCATTAAAGGAAGTGCTTCTGGTCTGGGTTCCAGGTCATATGGGAATCTTTGGGAATGAGGAGGTGGATAGGTTTGCCAAATTAGGTGCCTCTTTCCCTTTCATTGGTCCAGAGCCTGCTGTTAGTGTGTCTTCTGGCACATGTTTATCAGGCTTTCAGACATGGATGACCTCACAGCACTCATCCTTATGAATGAGTGCAAAGGGTTGTCGGCAGTCTAATGCTCATTGGGGGTCCGGACGGAGCTTTGAGTAGCGGGGTCCGATGTCTTTCACGGACCTCTCTCAGGCATCTGGTTGGATTCCTCACTGGGCATTGTGGCTTAAGGAGACATCTCTATACAATGGGACTCATGCCTGACCCCTTTTGTAGAGTTTGTGAGACGGAGGAGGAAACACCCATGCATCTGATGACGGATTGTTTGGGCTTGAGGAGATTAGGTTTAGGACCTTCGGCCGGAATAGGATATCGGTAGAGGATCTTAAGCTGTGTCCTTTTAAGGTTTTGGTCCGATTTTGTTCGGTCTGTGGTGAAACTTAGATGGTTAAAACCTGGGCCCGGATTTTCGTTCTAGTCCCAGTGGTTGTTATTTTTTTAGGGGTAGCTATATGGGCCCTGTGAGGCTTTGGATAGCGTAGGGTTTGCCCTCCCATTCTGTGAATAATAATAAGAAGAAGGTTGCTGACTGGATATACTGTTGCAAAACCTGTCATAAAACTCTGTCCTGTAGTGTAATGCTGTCGCTGTATATATATATCGAACTCTCCCTTCCTAGACTGTCCTAGGTGGGAGTAACTAACTTTTGAATCATTTAATGTGTGCTTCTCCGCTCTTCGGTTCCTATGAATTTTTAATGATTTGAATCTCATTCTAGTATCTATGTTTAAGAAAATCATTAAGAATAGTTTTTGAGAATAAATAAATAAATAAAAAAACAGAATGCTATTCTATAAAGTTGCACTGCCGGTTAATTGTTGTTCTTTACATTTGAAATACTAGTAATGCTTTTGATATATCTTAATGCCATACAGGTGGTAGAACCATAAATTAATAAGTTAATGACTAAGCTAGTTTATAAGCCCTTTTTTTTTTAAACCTTTTTCCAGGAAAATTGTAAAGACTTTGAACATAAGTTGTCAATTAGAAGTTTCAAAATTGCAATAAATAAAAGTCGTGTTTCAGTCATCATAAACCATTTCTTGTTTATCAGCTTTATCACTCACCTGGTAGTAATTGAAAAATGTTGCCACTTTCTTAAAAATAAAAAACAAATAAAAAACTTATTTATCTAAAATAGATATCTTCTATTAGAATGAGTTTATCTAAATCATGTTTGTAGATATAATGGTAAGATATTTAGAACATTTAACGATTAGGATATTGTGTTTTCATTTTCAGAAAGTTACTGAGCTTTTTTTTTTTTAAAAAAAAAAAGAAGATAAGTATGACAAACGATGACTTTCAAATAGTCAGATAAGTTCATACTTACCTGGCTTACTTTGCTATATACAGAGATATTCACACATGACTTTCGTCAGCCTTAATGTTAACTCTCCACCTTATGGATGGATTGTTTATGATGCTATATAACCTACCTTCTTTATAGACATACATATATATTTATATATACTGTTTGAATATTATTATGTGGATGTATGTTCATGGCTTTCCCTTGACGGTTACATATCTGTTGTCAGCCATTTTGTAAAATATCCTTCCTTAAAATATCTCCACAGGAAGGAGAGCTCTTTCATACATATATCAATAATCATCCATTCATATGCTAGTTATTTTTGACAATATTTATTTAGATAGATAACTAGATGTAATTTGTTTTAATAAATAAAACGTATTAGGTACAATTGGAGTTGAGTTTGTGCACAGTTTTAAATAAAATACGAGAATTCCATCTTCTGTATCAGTGATATTTTCCGTGTTAGGCTGCTTCTTTTCTTGGTCATCGATCGGTTTCGGGCGTAGGCTCATCCATCATCAGGATGTTTTTTTGACAAAATAGTGTGATAACATAGACTTGCACAGAGCATACTTATTTTACACACTCAGTACCGATTAGAATCTCAATACAGAATAAAGAGTTGAATTAAATATTAATTAATATTATAATAAATTAAAATTAAATTAAATATGAACTTTAATAATTTAAATTGATTAAAGTGAATATTGAAGTTTTGCTATTATGGGTGGGATGGCATTTTTTTTTTTAAGTAGGGTTGCAATTTTTTCGACTCTCAGATTAAAGAGCAGAAAAATTATAGCATTGTAATAAGGTAGCAGATTGATGGTTGGTGAAAATGATCAGGAACATAAAAAACTGGCCCTGAACTCACAATTTATATTTTAACGATAAGTGGTAGGTAACATGATGTAGAATGATAGGTGTTGGCTTTTGTGATTCATTTGAAAAGTGAAAGCTAGTTAGAATTATTGCTTGTGTTTTAACAATAGATTAGTGGCTTGCTTCGAACTTGAGATAGTTTATCTGGGTAATCGTTAAGCTCTTAGATTTTCGGCATTTTATTCCTAGTTTCTATCATTAGAACAGTTTCTAGGAAGAGATTCGGTGTCGAAGTTGAAGCTCATTCGCTAATACATGTAATTTTGGACGTGACATACTAAACTGTTTATTTTGAAAGGCAAACAATTCCGTAACAATTACTTCTTCATTACTCATTGTAAAGATTAACTTTTTTCAAATTCAGTGACGGTATATTTGCAGTTTTTTTGTTGTTGTTTACTGTTATAGAACTTACAAGGCCTAATATCAATTTTACTTGTCAAATCCCTTTAGCGAGTTTTGCAGGATGCTTTCCATTCAAACCAATCTTGGCTTAAAAATTTCATTGGCATATCTTAAAGTAAAAACAGAGTTGAGAGGATAGTTCGCCTAGCCAATCTCAATTTAATATGACTGTAAAAAGTTGCATTATTGGCTTTCATGCAGTCTAGATAATATATATATATTTTTTTTTTTTTTGGCGCATCGACATCGCAGGCCATTAGCGCCATATCTGTGATTTTGTTTCTCAATCTAGGATGGCACTAGAGGTGTCTGTGACGCCCATCAAAACTTCCAAGGGAAGTTGTGAGGAGTCCAGTTGTTAATTCAACCATCATCCTCCAACACAATACCATCGAAACCAGTCGATGGTTGAGGAAAACGACAGTGATATATCTGTGCCATCCTTTCCTTTTCCTTTCTTATATGGGATAGGATGAGGTTCTAACATCCCTTACAACATTTTATTGTTTCATTACTTTACTGTTTTTCCATTCTATTCTAATTATTCCAATATTGTTTATAAGAGAGCCACTCTCAGTAACCCGAGAAACTGATAATATATTTCATAGACTGCAATGAATTGAAATAGAGTAGACAAATTTCTGCTATACTTTCCAAAGAAACTAAATCTAAATTTAGGGGTAAAGTACTTTTACAGAAATTTCTTCAGCCCCCTGTTAAAATTCTAACCTAGGCAATCATTCAAACATTCTCGCTAATAAATACAAACACGACAATAAATACATTCACATTTCACTTTCACACTTAACCTAAATACTAACTCTCTCGCTGATAAATACATCCATACGTACTTATTCATGGGGGGAGTACTTGATATTGTTCTCCCCTTTTACTAAAATCCTAAGCTATCTGAACTTAAATTCTATGGTTCAGATTAACACTCCTCAGATAAGAAAATAAACGGAGAACTCTCTTTTAATAATACACGTAAGTTATCTGTCAAACCTGCTCGTTCTCTATGTTCTCGCAGAGCTTGACAAACATCCAGTATGTGTGCCACTGTTAATCTTTCTCGGCACACTGTCTTCTTCATCAGTTAATAGGTGCCCATGACATAATATAAATATTATTTACATTAGAGACATCTTCCGTGGTAGCCTACTTCATTTTGTGGTCTTCGACCGGTTTCGGGCGTTCGCCCATCTTCAGGATGCGTTTTTCAGACTGTGTGACAACTCTGCACAGAGCAAATTCAGTTTACACACTGACTGGTGTTTTTAATTGTATTTAAAACTAAACTAATTTAATAGATATAAAAAAGTATAACCCTCTTTTATACTTTTAATGAACAAGTAGATAATATATTCAGAAATAAATATCATATTTGTGAATAGAGACTATATTTAAAGCGTAGATAGGATGACCACAAAAATGAAGCTGATGCTTTCCAGCTCTGCGTAACCAACCACCACAACAATTGTTTATATTGTTATAAGATAGGTTTATATATTCTGATTTGGTAGAACAATTTGAGAACTGGAAGGACGGTGGAAAACCAATTAGTATAGATTTAGTTTGCCACGCCCAATTTTGCTTTACATTTTTTGATTTAATCTAATATAATTAACTGACTCAATTAATTTATTAAAGCAAATCTTGGGATACCTACAGTCATCCATTTTAATGTTAGGCGTTTCACATAGAACTAAGCGAGTAACACCGGTCTCCAGTATAATTAAAAATAATAAGGAGTTTTTTAGGCAAATGTAAAAGTCGTTTTAGAAAGCGACATTGCACTGTATCAGTCTCTTCCAATCATCTTCTTAGACTCTAAACTGGTGTACACTAGAGTAATGTACTTTTAACCAAAGAGTTAAAAAAAACAATAATTATTATCTAATTTAATAGATATAAAAAAGTATAATCTTCTTTTATACTTTTAATGAACAAATAGATAATATATCCAAAAATAAATGTCATATTTGTAAATAGATATTTTATAAATATATCCAATAGAAAACATTTCCAATTACCTAAATTTTTGTAACTTCTCAAAACCAGTAAAAGTTAATGAATTTAAATATTTAAGCTTGTAATAATTTAAAACTTGACACGTACCTTAGTTCTTGATACCTACACGACTTACCAAGCTTTCTAGTACCTAGCGGTGACGTCATTTAACTCTGCCCACGGGTTTCACAACTAAGTTTCCGAGCTATAGTTGGTAGAAGTAGTTTCAGTGCTTCAGAGACATTTTCCGTGGTAGCCTGCTTCATTTTGTGGTCATCGACGTTTCGGGCGTTCGCCCATCTTCAGGATGCGTTCTTCAGACAGTGTGCCAACACAGACTCGTATAGAGTAACTAAGTTAGTGTGAAACTAAGTTACTCTATACGAGTCTGTGTTGGCACACTGTCTGAAAAACGCATCCTGAAGATGGGCGAACGCCCGAAACCGGTCGATGACCACAAAATGAAGCAGGCTACCACTGAAAATGTCTCTGATGCTTTCCAGCTCTGCGGAACCAATCACCACAACAAATAGTTTCAGTGCTCATTGGTTTTTTATGTATATCACTTTTAGATAGATTGTAGGTTCTAACAGCAACCAAAGAGAGTAAAGAGAAGAGAAACGAACCCAACCACTCTTTCGGACTGGAGTGGGAGAAACTGTATTTAAAGCAGCGACGAACAGTCCAGAGATTTACAGTTCAAGACAGTTCACTATAATTCATCATCTCGCCAGTCACTTCGTGTCATTTTCATACCACTCTATCTTAACCATTCTCTATTGTAAAGTCCAGGCAGACTGTGTCTCATTATTATTATACATAGTTAACCAGTGTTAACCCAGTCTTCTCATTTCATCAACCAGACCTAAATTCTCTCCACCTAAACACATCCATTATAAGGTTAAATATCTGAAACAGTTTACTTTTAATAAACCGAGCCAAATTACCAAAACATAGTCACCGCTACATTCACGTCACATTCGCCACATTACTATGTATCAATAGGAAAATGGATTAAAAGAATCATATCGCCTTACAGTAAGTAAATATTAAGAAATTTTGGAGTGTTTAGTACATGAATGTCTTTGCTCTTAATATTTATTTTTGCATAATATGCTCTCTCTCATTCCCGCCAACTATCTTTTTCTATTTGCTGTGTGTGTGTGTGTGAGAGAGAGAGAGATAGGGAATACCAAAATCAAAAACTTCAACCACTGATTACATTTTCTGTCATACTCACAGCAATGTAATGACGAATGTACAGGCTTCAACTAGGACAGCCTAGTCTCTCACCGAGAAGCCGTTTCTAGTGCTTGTAGAAAGTGAGTATAAGCTGGACATTCTGACAGAATTACAATTAGTCATACTTTGATGAAGTCAGTCACCAACTTTGAAGAGTATGGGTCAGCCTCCAACAGAGTCACAAATTCTGCTTTGAATATATTCAGTCTCCAACTTTACATTAAAAAGTAAACTTCTGTCGCTACATGAATATCAACTTTGAAAGATTCACTCTTCGCTAGCCACCGTTACTAGCTCACCCGTGTTAGAACAAGCAAGAGTTCCATACCAAAAAATCCTGCATACATTACAGTTATAATGTAGGCCTTCCCAGCTGTATTAAGGATAACTAAACATTCCAAGTTTGAAGATTATTTGTGTTGCTCTTTCGCTCAAACATTTTTCAGTCGGTGTTCTTCAATTTGCCATGTTTGTTGAAAAATAATTAAACAAGCAATTATTGATTTAATTCGCGATAATTTAAACTAAATTAAAAGTGTTTATAATAATTCTAATCTATATAATTTTTATAATTTAAAAAAAAAATAATGACATTCTAATTAATATTGATAAAATAATTACCCCGGCTGGGGTGATTTGAGACTCTAGTTAAGTACAAGAAAAACAATTAATACAACGGTAACTTATTATAGGAGGGGATAGGAGAGAGAACCCATGTCAATATCTCTATCCATCGTATTCTCAAGGACTACAATATTGGTCATGATGATGTCCTGTTACATGAGTGGCTGCTGCTGCAGCATTATTACACGCCTGACTATGTTGTATGATATGTATTAATATTAATTATTATCACCTTGAACAACAGATTCTATTCCTTTCGCTTTAACTAATTTGGTTAAAAACAATTTACAGTGCCTCATTTACATAGGTCAGATACTCACCCGTTTTCTTTCTGTTTCCCTTTCAATGTTATTTGTTTTGATGTCATAATGAAGTGTTTAATTTTAGACACTTACTGAAGATAATCGCATAAAAAACTTAAAAAAAATGAGTTTTATATATCTTCTATTATATTTAAAATATTAATTACCGATCTGTTATTGATTAGTAAACACAGTATTTTGCGGTGGTTGGGATTCTGCGTAAAAATATGTATTTCTCAAAAATTATTAGTCGATTTTCTTTAATTATAATCCTCACATTCACAAATCTTCACCAGAATTGGAATTTTTAACATATGTTTAAGTTCCTTAATATCTTATAAATAAATAACTCGTACATTATCTTAAAATGGCTGTTTAGTGCAAACATCACAAAATCCCCTTAAAAATCAATATTTCTAATAAAAGTTTGTTTTATGTATATATATATAGTAAAACAAGTTTTTAAAAAAAATGTTGTAGTCATTTTTGGAAAAATCGTGACAAATTGGAAACTAGAAAAAGTAAACATCCAGTTGGTGGATTTTGAATGTTAGTTTTGTAATTGCTAAAAACACTATTTTTTTTCCAACAACAGCTGTGTAATGTTATAATTATTCCATTAAAGTCAGTAGCTAGAGTTCTACATTTTCTCACTTGTGTGTGAAAGTAATATAATTCAACTCGACCTAGCCTGACATCTAGCGGCAATACGTGAAAACATGATCCAAACAAATCACCAGATACAGCGGATTTGAGGTTATACCAAACGGAACTGGTTATAGAGAGACAGGAATATTAGACGTGAATTAAAAAAATACGTTCTTAGTATTTGCACATTTTCACATTTCTTTATATTCATACAAATTAAGAACCAATTTAATAAGGTTGTAAAAAAAAAAAAAATTATCTAACTTTATCTAAAGTTCTTTACAACTCTCGTTCAGTTGATTAATGTAACAATTATTCCACTAAAATTAGTTTAAATTTAATTCTACAGCGATTAAAAGTGTTTTTTTAAATCATATTAAAGTAAATTAGAAATTCTTAAATTAAAGATTTATTTTGATATTTTTAAAATCCGTTAAACAATAAATTAAATATCAGAAAACATAATATAATTTTGCTAAACTTTAACCTAATATTTCACAATCATTCTGAAGGTAACTTCCCTTTTCAATTAACAACGTTCACCTTAGAGGTCACCACACATGATTTTATATAGTTCTACCTGTCGTAGAAAAAATATAATATTTAAGGCAACAATATATTCCTTTTAAAGCTTTCGTTCAGCTGAGGCAGTCGCCCTTGTGGGGACAAACGTGAACTCGCAATCAGTTTTTTTCTTTTTCCTTTTTTTTTGTGCTTACACAACCTCAAAACATTTAATTTCCGAAGAACTGTAAATCTGCAAATTTGCCTAACGTTATAACTTAAAAAAATAAAAATAAACTTTCAAGATATAAAATCGACATTTTACGCGTAATTTATATAATTGATGATTTTTTTAGTACAGTAATGTCCAAAAATATATTACAATATTTAATTAAAATTTATTTTTTTAAATCTGTGAAACAATCTAAACATTTATTATTTCAGTAACTTGTTAATGGTTAATTTGATTAGTGATTTCTTTGACAACTTTGATTACATATATAGAGTGTAAATTAAAAATGTAGGTCGCTACTTAAGGGGTATATTCTAATCATCAAAATGAATAAAAAGTAGTTGATATACCTAATCAAATCTCCGCAAATCAGCAGTTGTTCACCTTACAGCCATACTGGTGTAGAAATTGAATTATTATTATTATAAATAGTAATTTTTATATTGTTACTACTAATTACTTATAATTATTGTTTATTTTATTTCATCCCTAACCATAATCAAGTAGACTTTAGTTAAGAAAACAAAGAATATAAAAAAAAAGAATTATAATGCGTAAAAACAACTAAATCATTAATATATTAATACCTTCATTTATTAATTTTAGGCAAAGGAAACAAAACACAGTTTCATGTTAGCTAAATCAGATGATTAATTCATAGTTAATTACTGTTCGAATTATGTTAGAAGATAATAGCGAGATTAATTAGTTCATTGTTAGTGAATAGTAAAATGGAAAGTTATTTGAATGCGGAAATGAAGAGAGGTATTTAATTAATGTATACTGCCGCCAATTATAATAGAGCTGAAGCAAGAAGGTGACTTTATGCTGTGCATTTTCCTACACGATGTTTATCTGAAGTAAAAAAAATGTTCAAAAATATGTCATTCTAATTTAATAGGTACCGGAAGTTTTAAGGATTTAATTGGAGATTGTGGTATACCTATAAATGCGACCTCTTGTGCTTGAAGAGCGTGTGCTTAATCAAATAGAAGAAAATCGTGCTTTAAGCACAAGAAGAATTCTTTGATGGAAGATCTTAATCAGATGACTGTCTAGGATAAATATTTCAGCTTATCCATATCATTCTTAGCGTGTCCAGGCACTTGCTGCAACAGGCTTTTCACCAAGGATAGCATTCTACAATTGGTTGCTGGTGAAATGTGCAGCTAGTCCTCATTTTCCGTGTTTCGTTTTATTCATCGATGGGCCAGGATCAACTAAAAATATTGAATTTGCACAGCTGATACCTTTGGCAACACGTAAAATCCACATGGTATTCCATTCAATCAAGGAAGCAGCTACAATTCTGTATGCTGTGAGAGGTTGACAGGCGTGGTTTATGTTTGTAAACGATTTTTAAATAATGAAACTTCCTGTTGGTGGGCGAACACCCGAAACCGGTCGATGACCACAAAAAGAAGCAGGCTAACATCTCGTGATGTTTTCTAGCTCTGTAGTCTCAACCATTATTTTCTACTTCTTCTTATGATAAATCAACACACAAAATAAATGCTTCTCTCATTTAATTTAAGTTTTTTGCTTAAATTCAGGCTCATTAACCACTCTGACCAGGATTCTTTTCAAACCTAATGTTACGAAAAATGGTACTAACATTGACGCTAAGTACTACGGCAAATGAATACGCTGAATGTTCGGTAGAAGTATAGAAAATTTAATAGAGAAATGCAAAAGCTATTACCACATATTCTAGGAAGAAAATATCACATACTTGATTTCTAAAAAACGCAATGAATTTTGAGGTTCAGGAATGAGAAGAGATAACAATAGAAAAATTTTCGCTGTGGTCCCAGGAAAATAACATCAAGGAGATAAATTCAAGCTAACCCTAAGTAGATAACTGGATATCTTCTCGTATTCAGTAACATAACGAATTCATTGTCAAACCCAGTTGTTTTGAAACCTTTATCTTTTTTTTGAAATAACACAACACAACTAGAATTAAAAAGTAATAAAGATGATTAAAGTGAAAACGTGAGATATCAACAAAAATAAAAAATAGTACCTTTAAACTTAGTAATTGCAGATTATCGTCGTCATCACCTGGTAACATTACATAGAAATCTTTCTAATGCTTGAACTATCATCATCATCATCATCATAGCTTTTTAATCTTTTAGAGTCCTCATTTTACTTTTATTATAACATTTGTTAATAGAATAGGTGCGTAGTGAAGTTAATGGTGGTAGATTTATTGTATATCCGAGGAGATGTTGAAGGAGGTTTTATTATAAAGCAGTTAATTTTTTTAGTAAAACTGAATAATTGACATGGTTTATTATTTTTCATCAAACAATGAATAAAGTAATGCTTTTTTACACTCGAGTTCAGTTATTGGCAGCTGAACGAGAGTGTACTTTACTCACGTATTGAATATTAATTTTTTTTTTTTTTTCAGTCATATTAATTTAAGTTGTAAATACTGAGAATGTACTTTAATTACGGTCAAATGCTTCGTCTCTTTATAACCTACTCTCATTAATATAATCTCAAATCCGTCGGTATTTAGGATTTTGTTTTGCAACATGTTGTCATTTTAGTGTATTGCTACTAGATGTCAGGCTAGTTAGAGTTGAATAATATTACTTTTCTTCACTTAGGAGAAACTTTTTAAAATTTTTGATTAAAAGTAAAACTTCACTTATTACTTTTGATTAATAATAGTCACATTATTACACAATTTGCTGATAAAAATAATTTCTATGTTAGAGAGTAATTTCCGTTTTTATTCTTTTTTATATATTGTAAAGTTTTTCCCTATAAAACTAGCTACTGCAACTAGTTTTTAAGTGGGTTCGTATAATAAAATACTCTAAACTTCAATAAAAACACACAATTTATTGTTACGCACATAAATTACAAAAAAAAAAAAATCTTAATAATAATTACTTCACAGTTTAAACCACAAAAGTTCATTTTGTTCAGTTTTTATACACTTTCCACAAACGTATACTTTGTTTTTAACTGGAAACTCTCTCAACTCTCTACGGTCCCACTATTTATATCGGTGGAGAATCTTCTAGAACCTTCTCAATCCTTCCAAAGAGAACTAGAGCGCGTCGCCAGCGCTTCCTAGCGGCCACTAAGAGAACTTGAGGTTCCTACTTCCTTTCGTAGATGGCATCACTGGCTGCGTTACAATATGTATACCTGGATTTTCGAAACTCACCAAAACAGCAAAAAGCTCTATAATCAATTTTCATGAACAGTATTGTATTGCTATGAACAGTTGCCATTATTCGGCCTCTACAGAAGAAAATTACTTAGTTGCTTCTGGAATTTCCAAGATACAGTCGAGTCTCTTCTAGAATATATTAGTTTAGTACATACTGCTATCAGAAAGTCAAGGCAGCAGCAAAAAATCTGTGAAAGGATTTCCTGATTTTTTTTTTTTTGAAAACTAACCTATAGTAGTGAACGTGAAACCAAACTAGTCTTCCGGAGGACTAGACCGAACACCCCCATTTTTTTTATTTATTTCTTGAAAGATGTTATAAAGGAAAATACCTAATTAGTTTTCAAAGAGTCGGCTGCTACGATGTACCGCGCTACCACTCATGCATTCTACATATTACTTCCGTCTAAAAGTGGCCACTTAAGAAGCCGGTCTAGACAGCGGCTTGGTTCATAGGTTTTTAAATTTACGCTTTCAAGAAACTTGAAGGTTTTTTAACAACTCTATGATATGCAAGAGTGATTTTTCTGGAAGCATAATTTTCTAGTCATGTGATGTATAATAAATGGTTCAGTTTCATTGCAATTAACAAAAAAGTGTGGAAAAAGTTCTATATAATTATAAAATTAGTAATTATTCTTTGAATTTAAAATTTTTATTCATTTACCCAATTTAATCTCCATGAATGATTGATTACATTGTTGTCCTGAAGATAGCGCCAATAATATTTTTTGTCCTGATTTTCTTTAAACTTTGCAATTCTCTTAATTTGCCTTTATCACGTTTACTTGAAGCAATTTTTCGGTCTAAAGTACCGCATCAATAACATGTATACGAGGGTGAGTCAATAATAAACCGGACTTTTTTGTATATATTTATTTATGATAAGAAATCACAAAAAACATATTTAATATTTTTCAACATAGCCTCCTTTACACTCTACACATTTTTCCCAGCGTTTTCGAAGCTTGAAGATCCCTTCTTCAAAGAAGTTTTGAGGTAGACTCATCACCCAATTGCGCACGAAATCTTCGACAGTTTGATCGTTTTTCAAACGGATCTCCTCCCAGTACTTCTTTCAAGAGCCCAAACAAAAAGATCGCAGAGTCACAGAGAGATAAATCTGGACTGTAGGGAGGGTGTTCAAAGGTTTTCCAATGCAGTTCGACCAATTTGCCCTTTGTCGAAGTCACCGTGTGAGGCCTGGGCGTTGTCATGAAGGAGGATGGCATCTCTCATTGGTTCTGTAGTCGGCTTTCGCTGACTGCAACAGCTGGCAGTAGTAGACGGAATTCACTGTGGGTCGATCGTGTAGGAAGTCAACGAGTAAAACTCCCCTCCAGTCCTAAAAGACAGTCGCGAGCACTTTTCCGGCCGAGAAACGGGTTTTTACCTTCATAGGGAATGCTCCATTTTTTATTCCTGCACCCACTACATATTTCACAATGCGCCTCAAAAACAACTCCCTCCCCTTCCTGCCGGAATTGATTCAAAAGTCTCTCAGTGATTTACAATCTGACCTCTTTTTGATTTGTGTGGTCAGTAACCTTGGAAGCCATCGAGCACAGACTTTTCTGAAGCCAAGATGCTCTGTGATTATAGTATAAGCACTTCCATGGCAGATTCGTATGTCTAAAGCGATTTCATCGTTTTTACGCGGCGGTCACCTTCAATAAGGTTACGTACAGCACAGTTGTCTTGTGTGACACTTGATCTTGGGCGTTGATTGATCGTGCCCTTGATTTTCTACTCTTTCACCTCTAACTTTACGTCTACCTTTCTTAGCCCAATCAAACACTTGGGTCCGAGAAAGAGCACCTTCACCAAACTGTGCTTGTAATCGAGTCAAAATTTCTGTTGGCTTAACACCTTCGGTAGTTAAAAAACTTAACAATAATACATCGTGCAACGCTCGATGTAACCTCTTGCTCGGTCATGACTGTACTGGTGACAGAACAGAGATAAACGATTGCCGACAGAACAGAGATAAACAAAGCCGATCTTGTTTTGGGACGGCAAGATGATGCACTAAGAAGTGGTCCGGTTTATATTTGACTTACCATCGTAGAAACATTGGTAGAATTTCATCTTTAAAGAAGATCGGTTAATCCGGAAGTGTAGCTTTACAGAATAGGTTTTTTTTAAAGAATTTTCTTGAAAACTATTGTCTTTAAAATTGGAATGATAATCTTGCATTAAAAACAAAAAAAAACCTATCGCCTTTATTTGAATCATTTTAGGTAATTCTGCGTAATTTTGTGGCGTTAAAATTTCAATTGGTCATTTTATACAGGGTTTGTATTAATTAGCAGTAACAGAAATTCGGGTGTGGGTGTGTTTTACACCATTTAAGTATACAGATTAATATAAATACCTGTTTTTACTTTCTCTTTTTTCATTTCTTTTATGTGATCTAGGAAGCAATTTATTTCTGTGAAAAAACTGCCCATTATCTGAGAAATGAGTAGTTTAACAAGTTTTGTAGAGCAAGTTCTTTAAAAACTTATTGGGCTTTACATTAGAAAGTAGTAATTCTCAATGCTTGTTTTCTGAATAATACTCATTTTTTTTTTTTTTTTCAACATTTAGTTGGAATATACATAGTACTTTCTAAAAATAAAAACTTCGTAAACCAATTTTGAGTTTCTAATCGCCAATAAAAAGTACAGCTCTAATTTTCTCAAAACTATCATCAATTCTCTCTCGCGCGATAAATAAATTCCTACATTCAATTGGCGCGTGCCTTTTAGTTTGACCCTCTTACAAAAAAAAAAAAATTATGAAGGAACACATAGTTTCAAACTTTATTAGCACCTTTCACAATAATTATATACTTTATATACTGGCTATTTCTCCTCGTAATTTCTTTTTCTGTCTCGGGTCTTTCCTTTCTCTCTCACTCTCTTTTTTGAATTAATATCTTGATAAGTCAAGTTTTGTAACAAAACACAAGTGAAATGAAAATGTAAGTGAATTTTTTACTTTCTTTTACGGCTATCGCCCAGCTGTTGGAGTGCTATTTTACTGAATGAATAAGTATTTAACAGTTAATGAAATTTTCACAAAAGTTCCTTCAATTAATTTTCTAGTAACTTTCGTTTAAATATCTCCAATTGACGGCTCCAAATTTTCGTTGAAACTTAATTTTATGAAAAATTGGTTGTTAAGAATATTTTGTGAAGGCGCAAAAATTCTGAGGTTAATTTTGCTTCTAAAAATAATTTTCCATGCTTCCTTAACTTCCAATATAGACAAGTTTTTTTCCCAAGCTTTTTCCAGGAGCTCTGGTCTTTTCAGTAGACTTGGCTTCTCGAGTAGTTGTTAACTCGAGGTTTAATCAGGAAGTATCTTCAATAAATAATTCGCTGCGCTAGTCCAAAGTCTCCATATGTAACTCCAAAGTGATTTTTTTCTCTTTTAGGATACGGTAAATAAATCGATTTCATGCTCTTTTTTTTACGCTCTAGCATCTTGACTCTACAGTCAGGATTGGTCTTACAAAGAAGGTCTTTTTAAACTGGAGAGCTCTCTAGCGCAGAAGATACTTTTAATAAGGTAGCTGGAATGATGGACATGTCATTGACGCATGGTCCGCTAAGATGAGAATTTAATTATGGTATTGGGTTCAATTTTTGTCTTGACCTTGGATTTTATTTAGATGAATTAATACGAAATATCAAATCGCCATGATACATAATCATCTATAGATTTTCAATCATAGATTCTTTAGGGGACAGTGCACTGCGATATCTGTACTATCTATTGTGATCCCCGGCGGCCTCCAGTCTTGGTACAGATAGATAATATTGTCCATCACCCGGTAGTGAGCTGTAAAGACTCCTAGAAAGAAAAACATTTTAGGGCAACACTGCTGGACTCAAATCCGGGACTTGAGCGTGGAAGTCCAGTACGTTACCACTGAGCCCTATTCCTTCTGAAACGTAATTGGTGTGGATGTTGTTGTATGTTTGTAGTAGCTTGAGCGGTGTAGTAAAAGGCTTGTAAGTATATATGTTTAAGAGAGTGAAGTATTAGAAAATAATCAAGAAATCACCACTGTTTTGAAATAATTATATTCTCTAAGTGAATTTAAATAGCTTTATAATATCACAGCGATTATGTATAAATCAATTATTTATCTAGATTGAATGCTAAACTCTTATGTTTTAACTTATAACTGGCACAATTCCCGATGTGTGCTTCTTGGTGTCTCAACATAGACGTATCTTAATAATATCTAGAATACGGCAAACCTCTATCACTGGACAGAGTTTTAAGAGAACGTTTCCTGAGCAAGTGTTCCTGGCTTTGAAAGCAGAATCCAGACTGTCCGAAGGGAAGCCTTCTCTTACAAAACAGTTGGCCAAGTGGCATTGTATTAATTTAACAGATTCTTGCGCCTTTGTCTCTTGGATTGCATTGGCCTAAATTGTAGTATACCTGGCTCCATCCCCATCACTAAATACACTATTTGAACTATCTAATTTTCACAAAACTATCATTTTTCCATTTCCTTCTTCCACTATACTTCTCTCTGACAATACTATAACTAGAACATTATGGCTTTCCTTAGACATCATTGAATATAGAATTATAGTTTCACTAAGCACTAAATCTGGAATCTTCTTATGTACTAAGTTGGGGTAATAGACTACATCAGAGCTTATATACCAAAAGCTCCTTCCATCTATAAAACCAGTTATTTTTAGATTTTTAGTTTTTTAAGCTTTAATGTTTTAGTTTTTTTAAAACAGATTTTTAGGAAACTTGAATCTGGCATGACAGATACTTGCAGTATTTGTTGAACATCTTTTTCTTGACTACTATTTCCATTCCATGGAAATATTAAAAGTTAACTATCTATCAAATATTAGAAATTGTCTTTTCTTTTAGAGACGTCTTTCCATTACTGACATGCAAAATTCCGTACTGAAAATAAAATCTCTTCTGTTGAGTATGAGGGTTGAGGTTGAGTTGACATTTGAAGCCATAGATAATCCCAACATCATATTGCATGAGAAGTGCCAGTGCGTAATCCTCTTCCTTTTATTTTTCCCGAATCATTAAATTTTTTTTATTACGTCTAATTAGTATATAAAAACAACTATCCAATATCTACAAATCTGATACAGTTTTTATCACAAATAGCAATTTGAATTGCGTGTACACATATGTATATTAATACTGTTTTAATTATTTCCTTACTTATTAAACTACATAATTAATAATTTAAAAAAAAATATATATATAAAACGGCAGCTTCATAGTTATTATTTTTATAAGGAATTGGGAACAAAAATTTAAATTTATGTTTTATCTATATGTTTTTTATTATTTTTATAAATATAATTATAAAAGTGAATTAAATAATTAATATCACCTAATTTTATTTTTTAAGGTTAATGTAATTTATAACACGCAATGTTGTTTTTTAATAAAAATCTTATATAGTGTGCCAAGTGTTGTAACTGTGGTTTTGAGGTTGTTTGATGTTTGTGATTCATTTCTAATTGTGCATAAACAGTTAGTAAAATTAAAAGGATAAACCTTCAAAAACAAAAAACCAGTGATTTATAACTAATTTAAAAACTTTGGGAATTTGTTGGGGAAGTCATTTAAATAAAAAATATGAAAACAAACAAAATCGTTAACAATTGTTATTAAAAAAGAAACATATACATTCATCAATAAACAATAATTTAATATTAGTGGAGAATTTAGAGGAAAAAGGAGTGCATCAATGCAGCTGAATATGTGGTATTATGTTTATTTATGGATTCTTCATGCATCAATAGAACGTCAACAGTGATTTCCGAACAGACGTCACTCTTCATTATACGGTTTGTGGCCGTATATTTCCAGATACTTCAAGAGACAACAAAAATTGTTTTACTTAATAATAGTGGCAATGAAGAAAATGTAATAAAAGCAGTTTTGGACAATTCCACAGTAAGTGCTAGATACATTTCATGGCATTTATGTCTTTCACAGAACTTTGAATGGCGGACATCAAATCGAGAAACGTACTGTCTTTCATATCCAACAGGTTTATACTTTACAACCAGAAGATTATAATTACGTGTGGAATTTTGCACCAGGATGCAATCTAGCATACAATCTCGCTAGATTGCCGAAGATCCAAACTTTATGGCTTTTAGTGTTCTGTAGCCTGATGGAGGCTCAATTTACGAGTGATGGTATTAATTAATAGCACTTCTTCTTCTTCTTCTTAAGTCCAGTTACTTCTTCCGGGCATCTACAAGAAGTTTCCATCTTTCCCTATCCCCTGCAATGCTTTTTATTTCCCCTCAGGATTTTCCTGACTTTTCCGTCTCTCTTTCTCTCACTTCTGTACCTTTTGGCCTCCCTCTCTTTGTCTGGCTTTCTTAGGGTGTGCCACAGCCGTTTGATTAACTATTTATGGTCTCTACAAAATCCTGTTAACATGGAATAGAATTTTTACATACTAGGTTAAATTCTGAAAAATGATTCTGCTAGATGAATGTTATGCTTCATTTAAACGTTAGAATACACTCCCTGTAGCTACCACCAACGTATGTGATACGAAGGTATCGGTCAAAATTCATTAACCAGGCAGTGTGACTATATTGAATGGTTTGTCACTTTTAAGTGTTTTTTTTCTCCGAGAACGGTTCTGACAATTTTCTGTAAACTTTGTATACGATCTAAATAATTACATATCCGCTACCACACAAGTCCGCTCAAGTGTACATGCAGCACCCACTCTAGCGGTTACGCCGCCTCTTACAAAAAGTCAAATTGCCGCCCCTTATTTTATCCTTCATAGCATGCAAATTACCAGATGTTATCCAGCATTGCGGATCCTTCCACATATTCAATATATATATGTTTAAAGTCTATGCATGTTTAAACACAAGCTGACGTAGCACTCTGCTCGCGTGCTAATGCTATTCTATTCAGAGAAGTAAGTATATGCATGTTCAAACAAGTTCAAGCATCGTCCTTTACTAATTCTGCGTTAATTTTTCAATAATAGTGTAAATATTTTTAGCATTTTAGACATAAACAATATAAATACGCTACGCGCACTGTAAATTTTTAGCGAACGAAATTTAGTGAAATTTTTTATTAATTGAGTACGTAGCATATCAATATTTTTCTCACACTTACAGCCAAAATGACGCCCCTAAATTTTTGCGCCCCTAGAGTGGGCGCCGGTATATTTATATAATTCCAAACACTTTTAACATTGAACATTTTTCTATGTGAGATTATTTAATAAAAATTGTAATGATATCTTCCCCGAATGAGTGCCGAACATTTACGGAGATAGTCGAACCAGTTACCTACATTAATATAATATTATTATACTATTTGTATTTGTGTAACCAATTTCGTTTTTTTCAAACTGTGTGTTTGGTATAAACGTGTAAACTTTGTGATATAAAGTATTATTAAAAAATTAACTCGGCGTATTGTTTTTTTT
>JAAEAF010000179.1:150046-175601 GCA_011037195.1 Triatoma infestans | reverse complement strand
TTTTTTCTTTGAGCGATACTTTACAAGTTATGAATGAAAACATGATTCTTATAAGAAATTTCAAAATGATATTATAACGGTTTTTTGATTGAATAAGAAGAAAGTACTATTTTATTATAAATTTTACTCCTCATCAATTACAGATCTTGCTCGAACTGGCCCTCACCATTAGTGATGTATTTCTTTGGTCGTAAGGTACAATTGGCAGGAAAAAGCATGTTATGTATCTCTAATGGTGGAGGCCAGTTCGAGCAAGATCTGTAATTAATGAGGAGTAAAATTTATAATAAAATAGTACTTTTCTTCTTATTCAATCAAAAAACCGTTATAATATCATTTTGAAATTTCTTATAGGAATCATGTTTTCATTCATAACTTGTAAAATATCGCTCACAGAAATAGATAGAGGAATCTATTTCTTAAATAAAAACCACACCTCCCCATTTGAAAAAATGAAGCTGGTGCCTGTATCTCGCTTCTGGAAGAACCAAAACAAATTTGCAAATTAAATTTGGACTTCTAACAAAAAACTACGGGGACACGTATTTTTTAGTTTTTTTCTAGCTATCTTAGTTTCCGATAAAAAGTCGTTATCCATATACCTTGGGACACCCTGTATATCTGGTATTTTATCCGTCGTAGCATGCAAATTACGAGATGCTATCCAGCATTGCGGATCCATCCACATATTCAATATATATATATTGTTTTTTTAAGTCTATACATGTTTAAACACAAGCTGAAGCAGCACTCTGCTCGCGTGCTAATTCTATTCTGTTCAGAGTACTATATGCATGTTCAAACGAGTTCAACCATCATCCTTTACAAATTCTGCGTTAATTTTCCAATAAAAGTGTAAATATTTTTAACTTTTTAGACATAAACAATATAAATACGCTACGCGCACTGTAAATTTTTAGCGAACGAAATTTAGTGAAATTTTCTATTAATTGAGTAAGTAACATATCAATATTTTTCTCACACTTACAGCCAAAATGATGTCCCTAAATTTTGGCGCCCCTAGAGTGGGCGCCGGTATATTTATATAATTCCAAACACTTTTAACATTGAACATTTTTCTATGTGAGATTATTTAATAAAAATTATAATGATATCTTCCCCGAATGAGTGCCGAACATTTACGGAGATAGTCGAACCAGTTTCCTACATTAATATAATATTATTATACTGTTTGTATTTGTGTAACCAATTTCGTTTTTTTCAAACTGTGTGTTTGGTATAAACGTGTAAACTTTGTGATATAAAGTATTATTAAAAAATTAACTCGGCGTATTGTTTTTTTTTACTTTTCTTTACATTTAATCTGTATGGTTGATATTATAAAACTTGAAAAAAAAAAAAAATTATAATTCTGTAATTCAATAAAATAAAATAAAATTTAATGTTTGACTTTGTCGTGAAATTTTTTTTTTATATATATATTTATTTTGGGTATCTTCTTAAATTTGTTTCACAATACCGTAGTTTCAACCACTAGCATCAAAGTGTTACACTATTAATAGCGTTGTAAAAATACCAAGGTTTGAAGAAGATTTGGAATAATAAAATTAGGATCATTCTTTCAAATATAATGTTTTTTTGGTAAACATAGAGAAAGTTATTCATTATTATTGGCCTGTCTGTGAAAAGAATTTTCTGCACCAGTAATAAATATAATCTACTTTTACTGAGGAAAATACAAATTTTCATTTATTTTTTTTTAATAGAAAGAGTAACATAGTTCTTAGAAAGGTTGGTCTTTTCACGTACACAGCTGGTTAGTTTATACGAGTATATTTTGAGGATTTCTTCCACTTTCCCTTTAACGGAAAAATTGATTTTTTTATTTATTTTATTGCTATAATAAATAATAATATAATATTATTTGTCCTAATTTTAAAAATTTAATACTTTTCTTAATAAAGGATAATTAAATGTTTATAATTAAATAGTTTTTCCTTTTACATCTTCTTTAATTACTGTTTCAACTATTTTATTATTTATATTTTAAAGATAAAATATTGCAGCCAACAACTAAGAGGTGAAGTTCATAAACAATATATATAAATTTTTATTGCCGGATCTTTCATTATTGGTAGACCTGAATAACTTGGGTAGGTACGCGATTATTTTTTGTTTTGTTTTTGTTTTGAAATTAGTTGTTATTGCTTTCTCTCTTGGCTGTAGAACGTCTGTCTGTACGACGACGACGGACTGGGCCTATGACATCATAGCATATGTCCATAACTTTCACTATCTGTCAAAAATATTGGACGACCAAAACAGCCTCAAGGGTATCGTATATTTTTGCACATTAATTTTTATATAGATATTTGTGTGTGTGTGTGTGTGTGTGTGTGTGTGTGTGTGTGTGGTGTGTTTGTGGCGAAGAGAGAGAGAGAGAGAGAGGAGGAGACGGAGAGAGAGAGAGAGAGAGAGAGAGAGAACCCATGATTATATATTTCATAATTTTTTTTTTTTTACAAAAATTTCATAAAAATTATTACTCGTAGAAAGTGCATTTAGTTGCACTTCTTGTCTTCATCATAAATATTAAATACAGTTTCAAACTGGTCATTTATAATAGTATATATATATATTTTAACGTATTTTAATTATTTTTTATCATTTTAATTAACTCATTTCAATTTATTCATTGGTTCTGGATAATGTGTTGTTACTTTCATTTAAGTTAAGTTCATCATTCATTACTTTTATGATTCACCATAGATTTCTTTTAGAGTAAATTCCTAGGCGATAAATTGAGAAAAACTTTAGAATAGAGTAACGGTCATGTCGGGAACAAGTTTTAGCAGTCGTAACAGTATTAAAAGAATAAACTTGCCATTAAGAAGCCTGAGGGTATATATAATATATATATTATATAGATATGTATGTATGTGTGGGATAATTCATTTTAAGTAAAATAACAAAGAGTTTTATTTGGTTCCGCAGAGCTGGAAAGCATCAGAGATATTTTCCGTGATAGCGTGCTTGTTTTTGTGGTCATTGACTGGTTTCGTGCGTTCGCCCATCATCAGGATGTTTGTGTCAAAACAGTGTGCTGATAACATAGACTTGCACAGAGCAAAAATTTAGTTGATACTCTTGATTTTTTAAAAATGTTTTTATTAGGGCCTAACTGGAATAAAAAGGGGTTCGTTATACCTGGGTGCGTAAACACATGTTTCTTGAAGGCAATTGTACATTGTTTCTATTAAAAACATCTTCAATTCTTCTTCAAACAACTTCAATTACGTTTTTTAAGTTATACATCTTCTCCACTAGTTGGGATGTTTTTAAAAGGAACAATGTACAATAGCTTTCAAAAAGGAAAAACATGTGTTTATTCACCCAGGTATAACGAACCCTTTCTTCACCTAGTTAGGTCCTAACAAAAACATTTTTAAAAACCAGTGTATCAACTGAATTTGCTCTGTGCAAGACTATGTTTGACTAAAACATCCTGATGATGGGCGAACGCCCGGAATAACCGGAAATGAGTCAGCGGATCACTTGGAGAAGCAAGGCTGCCAACTTCCACATGGAAGGGGAAGAGGGAACCGCTCCTGAGTGAGGTTGTACCGTTTGGCCTCTCGAAACAAGGATACCAACTTCTTCCTTTTGTGGAGCCCATCACAATGGATCAGGCTATGGCCGAAATAAGACCAACACTGTTAGAGGAACTAAGTAGTGAGCGCCAGGGGCTGGCACGAGGAAAAAAGTGGGAGCCGCTCTTGAGTGAGGTTGTGCCTGTTGTGGTTGGGTCCGCAGAGATGAAAAGCATCATATTCCGTGATAACATGCTTCTTTAGATATCTCGTTCATATCTTCACTTGTTTCATGTTTCCATTTTCTAAAAGGAACCATGTATACAAGCCTTTTTAAATATGAAAAACACAACATGTGACCGACCGTACCTACCGAAAAAACCGCTCTTAATCTAGTTAAGTCTTAACAAAGCACTTTAAGAACCAGTGTATAAACTGAATTTATTCTGGGCTAGTCTATGTTATCAAACTGTTTTGACAAAACCATCCTGATGATGGGCGAACTCCCGAAACCGGTCGATGCCACAAAAGCAGGCTATCATGGAAAATATCTCTGAAGTTTTATTTCTGCCCCTGAATAAGTTTAATTTGCTTTCTTCAATAGGATTCCATCTCTGTTTTTATGTTTCATTTTTTTTTTCTAGTAGATTACTAAATAGTTAATAATAATTTTTAAAAAATTCTGATTATGAATCCATCGTTTGAAAAAATCGATACAGGAAGTGCATCGTAATTTTCGAACGATTTTCTCTAAACTTCGTATACTAATCTGGTCACATAAATATTACTACACACACTTATTCAATTTTATTCAATGTACAATTTATGGCTCTTACCACCTATATAATATTAATATACTTTAGAACCATTGATGAAAATCGGTTAACCAAAAGTGCGGACATTAATAGTATAGGATTTTGAGTTTTGTTTTTCTGGGAGAGTTTTTTCTTGTGAATAAAGGCTTGTTAAAACACCAATAGACTGTAAACATTGTAATTTTTGTAAAGAGAATTTTAAATTGTATTAATTTTGGGAATAAAGAAAGTCGAAAATTATTACGTTCACCATGCAGTAATTTGTTTCACAAGTTTGTGATAGTATTTGTTTTTTATCAGGTGTTGATTGTATAGTTGGTACTTTTTTGTTTGCTTGTCTAAATTACAATAGTTTCTACCACTCTAGAATAACATAAATAGAAGACAATATCTTACAACTAGAAAGTGCAAGTAAGTAAGTTTTTTTTTATGTCTGTCAGTCTGATGGGAGAAAGTATCCGAAATGGATGAAAAGTATATATCAGCCTGTATGTTTGTCTTGTCTACACAGGAAAGCTATACTGTATGTTGTTAGTAGTTGCGAGGCATATCAAAACTTTTCTCCAATTGTTAACACATAACCTTTGAGCATTCTTTACAAAACAGAAAAATAATAACTAATAATTATAGACACAAAAAGTTACACGTATGGAAAATGTTGTTTTAAATTTTTTATTTAATCTACGTAACTTTGAAATGCATTATCACCAACTAAAAAAATTATGTCTTGGTTATGCGGAGGATAGTTTTCAAAGTTTAATTGAATTTATTTTCACGTAAGATGAAAAATAGTGAAAAAAGACAAAATTTTCTAATTATAGTTGTCGCACGAACTTTATTATAATTCTGTGTGTGTGTGTGTGTGTGTGTGTGTGTGTATGTATGTGTGTATGTGAACAGCATAGCTCAAAAACGAAAAACCGTAGATAGCTGAAACTTGATATTCAGTTTAGGTATCACCATGCGATCTAACTGTGCGTTATCTGTCAAAATTCCTCAACCGGAAGTACCACTTTACTAGTTGGTTTTTTTACTTTTTTGCGTTTTTCTCAAAAATGGCTCCAACGATTTTCTTTAAATTTGATACATCAACTACATATACAAGGAGCTACAACTTTTATTTGAAACATTTCTCTGGGAAAATTCATTTAAGGGAAGTTTGGGAGAGGGGTGGGGCTAGGTTTTCATCTAAAATGCTATTTCCGTTTATTAGACAATTCTGCCATCTAAATAATGTTAAATAGAATTGAATATGTTGTTGAAATTCCGAGTTTGGAAAAAAATCGGCTAACCGGAAGTGCGTTTACTTTATTTACTAAATTATTTTTTCACTTTTATGCGATTTTCTCAAAAATAGCCCCGACGATTTTCTTGAAACTTCACATATAAACTTAACATTCAATGATCTACAACTTTTATATAAAACATTTCTCTGGAAAAATTCATTTAAGGGCACTTTAGGAGAGGGGGTAGGGTTACAGTTTCCTCTAAAGTGGCATCATAATTGCTTGTTGATTATACAACTCTTATCATCCAAATTGAAATGGATTAAAATAAATAGTTGGCCATCCGAGTTGAAGGCACTCAGTTAAACGCGAAAATTTGCGTTATACACTCTATCCTTTTACCAAATGAAATTAATTAAAAATAAATAGATGGCCAAAATTCCGAGTTTGAAGGAAATCAGTAAACCGGAAGTGCGCTTTTACTGAATAGTTTCTTTCAGTTTTCGACAAATTTCATTAAATTTGGTGCACAAACTGTAACCTTTGTCAATTATAATTTTGAGAACTGGAGTAAGAGAAAGTTGTGTGAGTGTTTCACTCCAGATTTTTTTTTTGTCTTAAAGAAACAAAAAAAAATATTTGGATTTATTTTTCTTATACAAATTAAATTTAATAGGTATATTAAGAAACATAAATTATATTGGTTTTATGATCTTTTAGTTTTCCGTGGCCATTTTCATGAAAACCACTTGAGTTTCCAGGTTGAGACAGCGTCAGAGGGAACGTTACACCTTGAAAACCAATAAGGCAACCCCAGTTAGCCAGCCATATTGGCTTTCAAGGTGTTACTACGACCCTGAAGAGGCTCATTGCAACATGGGCGAAACGTCGGTTTTTAGCAAAACCGCTGACGTGGTGGCCTCAACCCGGAAACTCAAATGTTCCTTTACTGGTTTGTTCTTTTACGTTTATCACTAATTTTTTCTATTACTCTTGAGATAAAAATAAAAGGAAATCATTGGAATTCATTTTTGACCTTCAAACAGCTGAAGGACGTCTCGATCGAAGAGAAGTTGGTGGTCGACTGCGATGAATGAAGGCTAGAGAGGAGGGTTTCATAGCTTTGATAGTACTAAGAAACCTCATTTAACGATTATCGAGTTTTGTGACCAACTCAGCAAACGGCCGGCAATCTATGGGTAAACTCCAGAACGGTCAGAAGAATATACGAGTATGATCTAATCATTAGAAGTCCCACAGTGCTACTGAAAAGCCATCGACCAAAAAGACAACATTTTGGAAACTAGCACGGACTTAGTTCGATGTTTAATCAATGAGGAGATGTTCTCTTCACAGCTGAGTTTGTTTTTTTTTGTTTTTTTTTTTTTGTATTAATCAGATGATCCGGGGCCATGTTGTTGAAGAAGTGGAGAGCGTTTCTTTTTTCATGTGCCATGCATGATTCCTCCAAATGCATGCAGTTATATAAAGTAAGAGGTGAAATCAATGTCCACGCCAGTATCCAACTGATTATCGTATAAAACGAAGCCGCATGAAGGTACATTCAAGAAGTTTTACTAGAAACTGTGATCGCATTTGCTGCACTTATTGGTGGACAACTTTGTGCTAAAGTATGATAATGCAAGACCGCATTATAGTTCCTGCCGTTAAATAATAGTTTGGAGTAAGCAAGAATTACAATAACTGCACATTCTCCTAACATAACTATAGAACACATATATATACGTGAACATTACTGGATGACTTGTTAACATCGTTTGCAGCTTCCAACCGACCTTGTACAGCTCCGAATTGCTCTTGTTGAAGATATTTCGCAAGTTGCTATCCGGTCGCTTATTTAATCTTTGCATAGGAGACTTAAGGCTCTACGCAACGTCACAGTAGGTAATACGCTTTAAATAGGAGAACAATCAAATTCATCATTTAAGTTTAATTTATTGCTTGACTTTTCTTTTAAACCGAGTGATTTAATTAATTTTTCATAAAAACTCACGAATATCTGATCTCGTTTAATTGTGTTTATTTAAGTGGATATTGCCTAGAAACTTGGTACTTTTTCTCTTAGCGTAAGAGAAAAAGCAGGAAGAAGTAAGAGAAAGTTGATAGGGTGTTTTTATTTTATATCTGATTTGTTTTATATTTTCAGTCAAAACCTTTTCCATGTTCTCAATATTCAAATAACTGCTTGAACATCCATTGCAATACATAATTTTGAAAGGTCTACCTTTCTGTAATTCAATGTGGAACAAATCCCCCTTTTGACCTTTTACTTCGTTGGATCAGAGCCTTGGAATTTTAAAGGACAAAGTTATATTCTGTAAGTGTAATATTTCTAGTGAATCCACCATAAATATGATCATAGAAATTGAAATAGTACAATTTATTCATAGAAAAGTGATCATAATTATGGCCTAAAGGTTTAAAAAGAAAGTGTGGCAAATTAACTAATTATATTATTAGCGATCGACCGATTAACTTAAAAAAAAAAAAAAATAGGATGGTTTGTGAAAGTCAGCATACAGATCTTTTCAACATCCATTCAAAAACAGCATCACGACTGAGAATCCTTTGATCATTAATAGCATCATAATTGGGGCTTGAGTTTGATTGGATGAAGCCGTTAGCCATTTTTTTTTTTTTTTAGAAGAGACGAATACTCTCCAGGCTGATGTATGAGATACAATTATTGCAAAAAATATTAAAACTTTTTATAGAAAAATATAAATGTTGCTATTAATTTTCTGACAGTCGAGATGTAAGAAAGACGAACAAAATCATTTTAATAATAACAAGAGGTCATTTACTTTAAAAACGATTTTAATTGTAGATTACTTTAAGAACAGAAATTAGAGTTAATAAATAATAAAGAAGAATAACAATAGATAAATATCATGTTGAATATATTTAAACATTATAAAATTAATAAATAGAAAACAAAAGTAATTTATAAAGATATAGTTGAATACCTGTTTAGATATTGAAGGTGGAACAGCCCCTTAATTGGTTATGATGACAATACACCCATTATTAGAGCTGCTCGCTGCTATGTTTTATTGTCTGGTATTTGTATACACAATAGTAAACTCCCAGATAATTACATTAAACTTTTCTATTAAAGAACAGAATGGTTTATTATTTTTATTTAATTGTTTATAATAGTGTATCATTTAAAACATCTGCCGTAATTTTAAGTTAATATAATATAATATTAGTTAATTATTATTACTATAATATTCTTGGAATTGCTATCATTCTTTACCATAATTAACTAATTAAACAAATTTATTAATTTTATTCTTTTATTATATAAACTTAAATAATATCAAGTATAGAGAATTATATATATACACTAGGTAGTTTAACTTTTTCGTTGTAATCCGCAATATGGGACCATTACATAAGGGTTTCTTAAATTTTTACTTTCTCTTAATGTTAGTAAAAAGGAAAATGTTTTTAATCGAATGACCTGTGTGTGTGTGCGTGCGTGCGTGCGTGCGTAAAATATCTTAAAAGTGAAAAACCGAAGGAAGTTCCAAATTTATATTACGTTACGTATTACCCACCACCACACCTGACACCAAGTGTTTCGATTGTTTCTGTCAGAATCTATGATTTTCTTGAAAATAGCTTTAAATACTTTATTTAAACTTCCTTTACTATCTATACACACAAATGCCTATCACTTTTATTCCCGTGAAAATTGATTTTTTTGTGAGGTTCTGGGGAGGAAGTTAACGTTAAGCTTTCCTCTAAAGTATCACGTTTATATAATTTATAATTCTGTTATATTATACATATCGTAATATTAACATAAATTAGCAGTATTCCTCAAATTTCAAATTTGAGAAAATCCAGCCCATTATTGTTGTTGTGGTGGTTGGTTCCGCAGAGCTGGAAAGCATCAGAGACATTTTCCGTGGTAGCCTGCTTCATTTTGTGGTCATCGACTGGTTTCGGGCGTTCGCCCATCTTCAGGGATGAGTTTTTCAGACAGTGCTGACAACCATAGACTCGCACAGAGCAACCTTAGTTTCACACTAACTGAGACGTATTTTTAAAAAACTACTCTTAAACTAGGTCAAGGGATGTAGCCAGATGGATGGGAAAACACGTGTTTGGGTTGTAAAAGGGCAAATTTTTCTTACAGTGGACACAACACGTGGGGGTCTAATCTTTAAACTCTGTTGTTGGAGGGAGATTTACTTACAATTAACTAATCAAAATATAAAGAATATAAAAGAATTAAAAATTACATTAAATAACTATTTAAACAACATAATTTAAAATTAAGCGATTTTTAAGTAAGTTTTTTACAATTATGCCTTCCACTAATATTCCACACAATATTGCATTCACCCAACCATTCACCCTACTATACATCAGTCCAAATACGCCCACGATATTATATATATATAACTAGAGAATATAAAACTACACCCTTAAATTTTTAAAATCTGTGTAAGAAAACTATTTGTGATCTGTAATTTGCATTGGTAATTGCGTTTTCTGTTGCTATGGGGGAGAGTGTTTTAATAATGGTTCACTGGCACATGTTGTCTGTTCGTAAAGTTTTGTCTCTTGGTTTTTTTATTATATTTCGGTTGTTCTATGAGGTCAAAGTCGTCGTCCTTTGTGGCCAGAATGTATTAGCTTCTTCGTGGTCGTGATGTCATCGGGTTTGTGTTTGTTAGTGTTTAGGTGATTGGCATAATTTGAGTCAACTTTGTTGTACTTGTATGATCTGATATGTTCGGTAAATCGTTCCCTGATTTTAAAACTGAATTTGCTCTGTGCAAGTCTGTGTTGTCACACTGTCTGAAAAACGCATCCTCAAGATGGGCGAACGCCCGAAACCGTTCAATGACCACAAAATGAAGCAGGCTACCACGGAAAATGTCTCTGATCCAGCCCATTATATTGTGTTCACCTTAAACAAAAAAGTTTTTCCTCCAGTTTCTCACACACCAGACTTAAACGGACTTCCCTCAACAATCGTTTCAGACTACTTGCTAGCCTCCTTGACAAGTGCTCCAAACTCACTCTACAGAATAAAAGACGACTCTATACTTCACTATTCGCACCTATCTGGATGTACGGACTAGAACTTACAAAACGTACTAACCTCAACAGGAATACAAACACAAACCCTGCAAATTTTCCGACGCATAGTCGTTGCTCCTTATTACGTTTCCAACCATTCAATCCACACAGATCTGAAGATTCCTTTTGTCCACGATATAGCAGTGCTCCGGTAAAAGAAAAATCACAGCAGACTCCGCCTTCATCCAATCCTCTCGCCCAAACTCTCTCCTCGTTTTGACTCCGCGACCTTCTGGGTGACAAATGATAGTTGTCACTGGATAAGTACTAATCATGACCATCACGTCATTGTTTATATCTCCTCTTAGCCTATTTACTTGATGCATATTTATTTATATAGTTGTAAATATTCAATAAAACAATTAATAACAAAAAAAAAGAAGAGAAAATCCGTTAACCAGAAGAATGACTATAAAGAAATTGGTTTTTGACTTGTTTTTTTTTTCTCTCGGAAACGGATAACTTTTTTTTTTAAATTGGGAATATTAACTGTACGAATAGAAACGGATCACTACTGCATAATCATTTTTGCGAAAAGCCTATTTTTAGGGGGCTCTAGAATTAAATCATGTAAATAATATTTGAGAATGAGCATGCAAGATATCAGCAATTTTGTCAGTTTTAATGGATATTTTGATGACTTTAATATCGCTAATTTTGTGCAAATATCGCCTTACATAATATAATATGTATTACAAAATGAAACGAAATATTTTTAATTATTTTAAATTTAAATTTTAAAGTATTTTAAAGAAGTCATTATAAATTCTGTACTAATCACGAACCAAAAGTTCAGTTAACGATTCTTTTAGAAAAGGGTGTTTTATGTGGCAACGAATTCTCTTCTTGAGATTTTAATAGCATATGATTGACATTTTTCATCTTCAAGCCTGCTTAGATTGTGACTTCGAATTAATTTTTCAGAATCAACGCACTATTGCAGAAACTGTAATCCTCCGAAATTTAGTAATCAAACATAAAACCATTTTCTTTTGGGAAGGACATTATCAAATCAAAACCAATTTCTTTATAATCATTAGTAACTATAAAAAATATTTCTAAAAGTTTACCTACATTTTTGAGATTCCTAAATTAAATTATGATTGTGGCGACCTACAATAGGTTTTAGATAGATAACTTCATCATTAAATTAGTTAAGTAAACTTTTATATTTTAAAAAGTAATATTTATGTTAAACAAAATCCTTAAACATTCGCCAGGAAGCGCTTCTTAATTAGGTCACGTGCTTAATCAGTGTTTGTATTATAATCATGTTGAAACTATTGAAGATAATTTGATAGAATTAAAGACACAGTTATGATTGTAAAACGTCTCGTTGTTTGTTTTTTTTCAAACGTTTTATTTCAGAGTTCATATCAGAGGATAGGAGCCTTTTTGAGGCTCATGTTTTTAAATTTTTTTCGTCAATCTTTGTTTGATATCAATCCCAGTGAATCTGATGTTAAACAGTCTACGACTTTTTCTGTTGGCAGATTAATAATGGTAATTACAAGATGGCTGTCTTGTTTGTCCATAAATAATTAAATCTTAATTAATGTTTATACTGCATTTTGGTTATTGTGATTTTAAAATTACTAATAGATAAAACGGTTCTATGGACAAATTTTTACTATAGAGTTGGTAGAACATGCGGTTTCGGACCGTGAAATTAAAATCTTTATAATTAGGCTCAAAAACATTTTTATTATTCATAAGAGCCATTATAATCACCACAACAACATTACAATCAATGAAAAATAAGTTTGTTTATTACACTAGCGTAAAAATTTTCTTGCTTCGGGATTCACCAAATGCTTGGAAAGCATTTTCCGCATCGTGGTAGTTGTGAAGTGATTTTCCTGGAGTGGTATTAGGTTTGCCGAGACGTCAGCAGAATATGGCGGATGTGATGCAAAACTTTGTAGCCCGATTCATTTAACTTTTGAAACGTCGGTTGTGCGATATGTGGCATTGGGGAATTGTCATGGAAAAGAATTGAGCCCTTTTCTGTTGACCAATGCTGGCTGTAGATGTGGTTTTTGTGGAGTTGAACAAAAAGAAATGTGTAGAAGAGAAAAGTACCTTGACTGAACATTGATATATTAATTGAGGAAACAGAGTACTGAATGGACCTCATACTGATTGATTTAGAGAGTGGTAGCGTGAATAGTAATGAAAGATTGAACTCGCAGAGTGTTGGTGATGGTCTTATTTTCTTGAGGACTATGTGAACAATACTGAATTACAGACTGTGTGTACAAGGCTGAACGTCAGACTCCCGCTAGCCCTTATGTATTTGCTGACAACTTCTCCTACTATTCCTTCCAGATCTCTTAGAGGTAGAGTTAGGCAGATCTTGAGGAGAACTTACGTATGGGCCCTAGGAATAGGGAGATATGCATCTTTTCGGCACTGAAGGCTCTTGGGGCATTCAGAATTACTACTTCCCTAGTCAGGCTGAATTAAGTGCGGCTGGTATGGGTGTCGGGACACAAGGGGATAAAAGGTAATGAACTAGCCGATCAACTGGCCAGGAATGGAGCTTTACACCCTTTTCTGTGTGCCAGAACCTGTTCTACGAATAGCCAAAAGTATGGCGAGGGCGTCTCTGAGAGAATGGACTCGGAGAGAACATAATCGTCACTGGAGGCTAAGTACTGGGGCAAAACACGGCAAAATGGTTATGCCAGAGCTGTGTAAAAGAAAAACCAGAGAGGAAACCCTGGGTCTAAGCAGGTATCAGATTTGTCTGATAACGGGCCTGTTTACAGGGCACGGTAGGTTCAAGAAACATCTGCACATGGTGGGATTTTTTGATTTGGAGCCCTTGTGTGTAGACTTGAGTCAGGAGGAGGAGGAGAAGGAGACGGCCTCTCACCTGTTGTTTGATTACGTCGCAATCGGCAGAGTGAGATACGAGATCTTCGGCACCTTGAGACCGGAGGAAATCGTACTTTAAGGAGGATTGGTGGGGAAGGTCCTGGACCTCATGAAAAGGGGGAATTCCTCTACTAGACATTAAGGGTTAGGCAATAAGCCTCAATGGGTAGGGTGCAGTGCCTGGGTTAGAGTCCCCCTCCCTCCTGTGTTATTCTATTCTATTTCTCTTATAGGCAGATCTTGAACTCCCCTAGCTTGTTGTAAGGAGATGCGTTACATCTCCAGTGACCTGTCGGATAATGTGGCAGCTGGGCGGGTTGCCAGATAAGATTGTTGCAGATAAGATATACTGCCCGCAATCCATTACATTTCTGAAGAATTGGTTTACTTTAGTTTTTCAGTAAAAAAAAACTGAGAAATGTTTTAGGAGAGAATCGAGTGAGTTTCACACCATTTTTTCCCCATTAGTGGAGTAGCTAGTGAACTTGAGAGTTTTCTCAATTCTAGTCTTTAATTTAATGTTTTAAGAACAACTTTAAAATATATTAAACACCTTATGATAAAGGTAGTAAATACTAATGTTTATAATTTAAAAATAACATCAAATATATTTTTAAAAGCGAATGTGTGGTGGTGGTAGGCCTTTAAAAGACAGTGGCCTCCTCTTCCACTTGACGTGACCCCCTCCACCCCGTGATCCTTGACCCCTATGTTTAGTACGTGATTCACTCATCTATATAGCCAAAGGTCAAACTGTTGTAATTGGTAAAAGTTTCTTAGTGAAAGTAGTTAATTATTTTTAATTAATTTAATATGGATAACTTCATAGTGCGTAATTCTTTTTTTATTTTATTTTTTTATTACTTGTTCAATACAAAATAACCAGGTTATTGATGTGTGATACATTTAATTTAAAACATGATCGTTTTTTAATAGTATATACCCCTTTTCTTCTGTTCAGTTTATTCATTCATGAAAATTAATTAATTTATTAGAGAATAATCTATGATCTCTAGAGAGTAATATGAGATGTTATTATTTTTATATTTATATATTACTTTTTAATAATTAAACGTGACAATTATTTTATTACCATTTAATATTATATTCATTTCTCCATTATTACAGTTGAAAAAAGTATTCAGTCATTTTTGTTGGTAAGAGAATCATTACATTTAATTGATGTTGGCTATTTTATCAAACCGCAGTTTTTTTTTTGCAACCAGTTTTGGATTAATTTAAAAACCATCATCAGGTTCCCTGGTCTTTACAAAAGTATTTACTGAAATAGTTTACAATATTCTTATATTTATTATTTACTGTAAAAATATATAATTAATAAATTATTCTAAAAGTTTATTACTTAATATACTTTATGAAGTGTTTTTTTTTTTTTTTTTTTAAAGCATTTTTACAATTTTTAATCTGTTTAGTGGTTAACTAATTTACAAGTTTTCCTAACAGTGAGCTACTATTTGAAATCCTATGTATTTTTTTTCAGATAGAAAAAAATATATATTTCTGTATCACTATCTTAAAACAATATGAAATGTAAAGAAAATACAATATGGCGCAAAAATTTCGAAGCAATCAGACAGATTGACTATTGTATTATTTATTTTATAAATAGAATAGTTATTTTTTTTGATGTGTAAGATTGGAGCCCAGTACTTTCAATTATGTATAGGATAAAAGTAACGATAAGAATGGATACATCTGCCATCTTGTGTTATTTGTCAGAACTTACTAGTCTACAGCAGTGTTAAATTTATTTCGGATATTAAGTGTTTAAAGTAAGCAAAGAAGAAAACTTTTTGTAGTAATTTGTGACAATTTTAAGTCACTGATTTTTGGATGATTTATATATTTTATAAATTAATAATATCGAATATTTAATGAAACAATATTTAAATAGTTGCTTTCTTACTATGCAAATTAATTACTTTGATATTTGTGTCAAACATAAAATTCTTTTAAAATATGAAAACAATAATTGAATAATGGAAAGTAATAATTATTTTAATATTCACTTATTCGATACTTTCCATTTCATTTATGCTAATTTTGAGAAGTAAAAGTTAAGTGAAATATGTTTTCTTGCATCTAATATTCAGCAGATAGATGTTTATTTATTTATTTATTTATTTTTTATAAAGGCCACACACAAACATACATATTGTATAGTCCCACCTTAGATTATAGAGTGTCCCAGTTGTAAACAGTTAAATTTGTTTATATTTTATTTAATAGATGTATTAACTGATAAATCTGACAATATATAATTATAATACACAGTGAATGGAATCCTCTAAAACACTTTCACATATATCACGCATTATGATGCACAGACACACACTCATTCAAGCGCAACACACACACACACACACACACACACACACACACACACACACACACACTAAATATTGTAAAATGTATAGTACTGCTGCGTAGCATTTACCATATACATGAAAGTGTTTGCCCTCTTACATTCCATATATGGACATGTAAAGGTTTATAGTTTGTGTTTTCTTCTTTAGTTATTTTATTTTTTTTTTCTATTCATGTTTATGATTTCCCTTTCACTGGCCTAACTAGCCTGATTTATTATTATTGGCCTACTACTCTACTACTATTACTTGAATATTATTGAATAATTCAATTATGCATATTTCATGCTAATTTGCTAAACAAAAGGAGAAGAGTAAATGAATAGATTATGCTCGTAATTATTATCAATGAGTTTTTAGTATAGAATTGAAGTTTAAAGGCTCTCTTTCAACTTATATTTATACTTAAGACTCTTTAGATTAATATATCTTAAGCATAGAAACTTTGACAAAAAAATGTTAACAACAATGAACAAAATCGTGGGTAATAGATACTTTATTGAATAAAATTAATGAGGTCTCTGGTCTTTCTTTAAGCGAAGTATTTTGAATAAAAAAAAAAAAATAGAAAACAAATGAGTAAGTTAATTACTTAAAAAAGAGAAATATGCATGGAAGCATGTTAAAATTATTGAAAACAAATGAATTTTTGTTCCACTTAAATTTCTTAAAAATCTCTACTGCAATTAGAACAAAAAATATAAACAAATATTTCCTTTAATTTATAAATTTTATACATTTATCCTAACTAACACAAGATGAGCTTTTAGATATTCGTGGCCAGTCGTCCAAAAATAAAGTTGGCCAAGAAATCTCACCTTGATAAACGGTTCAAATCTCATCAGAGATATTTTCCGTGATAGCCTGTTGTCTTTTTTTTGTGGTCATCGACCAGTTTCGGGCGTTCACCTATCATCAGGATTTTTGTCAAAACAATGTAATAACATAGACTTGCCCAGAGCAAATTCAATTTATACACTGGTTCCAGCATGTTTTGTCAAAACAGTGTAATAACATAGACTTGCCCAGAACAAATTCAGTTTATACACTGGTTCTTAAAGCGCTTTGTTAAGACTTAACTTGGTTGAGAGGGAGTGGTTTTTTTTTTTTTTTTTTGATAGGTTAGGGTCGACCACATGTTGTGGCTTCACATTTAAAAGGTTTGTATACATTGATCGTTTTAAAAAATGGAAACATGAAACAAATGGAGATTTGGAGGAGGAGATATGTAAAGAAGCAGGTTATCATGGAAAATATCTCTGATGCTTTTCGGCTCTGCGGACCCAACCACAATAGGCACAACCTCACTCAGGAGCAGCTCCCACTTTTTTCCTCATGCGACCCTGGCGCTGTCTACTTAGTTCCTCTAACAGTGTTGCTCTTATCACTCAGGAACGGCTCCCTCTTCCTCCCTTCCACGTAGAAGTTGGCAGCCATGCTTCGCCAAGTGGTCCGTTGGCTCATTACCGGCTATTCCACAATGGCTAGGGATTCATCGGTATACAAGTTTTTAGCCTAACATCATGAGATTGCCTACCACAATCACGGTAGCTTGAACCAGATGGTTTGGAGAGGGCTCAACGGAACACAGTCCTTCCCAGTCTACTAGTAAGACCACTATCTTTGGCACCAGAACTTAGAATTTTATAAGTTGCTTTGATGTACAATTTATTGAAGGAAAATCCATCCAGACCGTACTGAATTCAATTTTTTTAAGATAAATGTATCAAATAAAATTGATAAGTTTATGGGTGCGTGTGTAGTTAGTACTTATGTGAAGTTTACAATATCAATGGAGCCGTTTTAGAAATATTGATTGAAATAAAAACATTCAGCAAAGTCTGGATTTTGACTGAAATCATCCGTGGTTATACACATAGTTGGTAGCTATTCGTTTTAATATTTTTTTCCCACATGAAAAACCTTAAACATTAGCTAAAAGTATTGTTTCTTACTCAAAAGATCTCGAAACATTTGTTTCAAATAAAAACTCAATTTGTTACGATCGCAATATAATTCATTTTTACAGCAATAGTAATAGAAAGTTTAAAGGATCAGTAACGAACAGTTTTTTTTTTTTTCAAGTATAAAATAACTTATAAAACAATAGATCTCCATTTAATTGCTGATGGTGGGAAAATTCTTTTCTGGTTGAGCAATTACGTATTTTAATCTCTTCATGATTTGTATAATTAGCTTTTAAATATCGTTTAACTTCTTCACTATTACCGAGTGGGAGGAATTAATTATAGCAAAACGTTATTATCAATTCTGCACACAATGTGTATGCATGCATACATGTGTGAGTTGTGGTATGTTTGAGTGATGTAACCGTTTAGTATGTACGGCTTTGTGTTGGACGTATTGTTGTGGTGAGGTTGCTGCAAGTATGTTAAAAGATGCATGGTGCGCTATCTATGCAACGTTAGAGATGATAGCCGCTAGAATTTTTTATTTTTTATTTTTTCTTACCACATTGTAATTTGATGGTTTGTTTCGGTTGGTTATTGATGTTGTCCTTTAATATGAGAAATTAAGCAATATTCATTTATAAATTTGAACTATTATTTTGGTAGGGATTGATGGTTGATTGTTATTACATGTTACCACGTGTCTTTGGTACTGTATTTAACTCCCATAATAACAAAGTACATTAATTTTTTTTAACCTCAGGCTGGTATTGCAAAGTGATTAATGAGTTTTCAAAGTTAATTAGAAATAAATTTACTGGAGATGATAATAAAAAATTATTTACTGCAAAGTTTTTGGTAATTTATTAAAATAAACTATATTATTTATTTTATTTTTTATCAACTAAACATGTTTTCTATTGTTAACTGTTATTAGATAAATTAATTGAAAATATTATTTGTTCCAGTTGAGAAATGGTAATGCTTTTTTTTTTTTGTATAATACCTTCGTTTCATATATAATATATATTAGTAACTATTTTAAGGTTAACTTTATTAAAAACTCTTCTTCTTTTTATTAATTTAACTAAGAAACAGTAAATATATGAAAGCTCATCGCCTCCCTTTTTTTGTCTTCCCAAGTAATGGTTACTGTTACTATTATTTACTTTCTCCTTAACAGTGGTGTCCCTGTTATAGAAATCATATCAAACTCTGTCAAGCCCAATTTATCTCGCAGCTCCACTGTCAGAATCCAGTAACTTCCTATTAGCTATGGAGCAGAAATGACGTAGTCCAGGGGAGTCGCACTGTCTTTAATGATTCTCTACGAGATCTTTCCAGTCAGGATATTTATGGCTTTTTGCTTCGATTGCCCAGTTCGTCAAATGAATACAATCCTCCTCCACAGATCGTAATTGCTTATAGGGGCACTAACTACTTCGTCCTGTTTGGCGTTTCGACTGTGTACGTACCATAATGGCAATTGAATCAAAGACATGTCCCCTATCTATTGGGTCATTTTGAATGTATTCAAACTATTTTTTTTGTTCGAGATTTGCTTTCTATTTTTGCTACATCTAGCTTGAAGAGAAAATTTAAAAAATCGATCTACATCAATTTTCTCATAGGGCAGCCAGCTCAGGCGAACTTGCTTGCCAGTTTGAACGACTACTAAGCTTGCTTCATACAAAAAAATATTTACCCTTCTGAAATTGAATAGAAATATATAAACAAAATTATTAATAAATCGTTGAAAGATCTCGATTTTCATATTAATGTATAGAGTATTATATTAAGGTATAAAATAAACTTCCTTAAGTTATAAATTGTTTCTGTAATGGTGGCTTCATCCATTCCATGTTCGGCGTGCTGAAGTAAAATAGGAAAATATTCCGCAAAGTTCCGTGTACACATTATAAAGCAAGATGCGTTTAAAAAAAATTTAGAAAAAAGTTGAAATACATACAAAATTGACAAATATGAAGCAGTATCTTGGGTTTGTTTATTAAATTAAGAAATGGTTGATGTATATTTATCTATAACTTGTTTATATGAAACTAAAACACTCAACTTTTTCATATATACTATTTACTTTTATCTATTTGTATTTTCTTTTCGCTTTTCATTTTTAAATTCCAAAATAGGACAACAATGATTTTCGCGAAATTTTTCTTTACGAGTTTAAAACTTTAAAGCATTCAGTGATCACACGGTTTCTGTTTAAAAAGAAAAGAATCTGCAAATGATTGTGGCACTGTGATCATTGGTTCAATAAATTTTCTACTGGAGATAGTAGCTTGAAGAATGAATCATGCAGAAACCTGAATCTAAAGTAAATGGAGACCAGATGAATGCTGTGGTTGAAGCAGATCCTCACCCAGGTGGTCAGAGAAATTACATTTATATGCCAGTGTTAGAGTTTATAGTTTGCCATTGACAAGTTAAAAAAAAGAAGGATATAATAGATCATTCTTAAGCTGACTAAACACCAGATAAGCTTTATCAAATCTGCAATCGCTTGAACGCTTGTGAAAGAGATTATCCTTCTTTACAGCGCCATGAAACTTGAAACTTGATCAGGTATGACAGCAGACGTCCATTGCAATGACAAGGTTAACAGAAAAAAAAACACTTATTCTCAGATATTGAAGAAACCTTATGGTATTCTTTGAGCAATGTTATCCTTCATTTGATGCACTTACCATACCAATGTCATAGTTAACCTTGCTCACAAATATATGGCACTACTCACCAGAACAGAGTCCAGTATTGCTGTATGGCCACTTAAATTCTTATATGCTCGTATGACTCACCAAAAAGTTAGATGCGCTGGGCTGTGAAGATCTACCTCATCTTTTATCTTGTGTTGATGTGGTGAAAATGAGAACAGACAAACATTTTAAATCCATCATTTATATTTTAAACGATATACTGAGTACTGAGAGAAACAGTTTATTGAGAGTAGGGTGACTGAGCCAAGAGTGACGATGTGGTAAATTTGGAATGTTAGAGTTGGCTGTGTTGTGTGACGCTTGAAGTATGATATGACTATTTAGAACGCTTGCTAGTTCTAACAGTGGTGAGCTAGTATGGCTGCTTTGGTGAACTATAGAAAGTTGATCTAGCGATCGAACTCTTTATTCCTTCAAGTTTATCTGGTGACTGATTCTTAAGCTTCACAGATGGTCAGTTTTATTCTATTTCTCCTACCGTTAGAGACATTTTACAGGTAAGAGATTAGCCCCGTTTACACGTACGCTCCGATCTGTCGGTTTTAACATGCCGGAACGCGCGCTCGGAGTGTGATGCATAAAATGTGAACGCGCTAACCTGCACATGAGACTGTAGGTATGGAGCATGAAGTCCAGTACTGTGCACAATTTAAAGTATGTTGAGAGTCGTGTGGTATTTCCATCGAGGTGGAAAGTTTTATGAGATGCGCCAGCACTTCTTGCGCGCCAAAACTGCACTCCGAGCATATGTTTAATTCATGTTTGAACGCACCAGCGTTTGAGCGTACGCACCAAAAGTGTCGAAAAATCTTTCCGTGCCTATTGTCTGTCGAAGTTGAAGCCCATTTGTCAACACATGTAGTTGACGTGCTCTTGGGGGCTAAGTGGTAGTGGTGGTGCCTTGTCGCGATTGCTAATGGAACTATTGAATCCAACTTTTATGTGGCAAAGTTGCCAGCGATTGGTTCTATTCCATCTCATCGCTAGACCCGCAGTTCTCAAGTCTGACTTTCCAAAATAGATGCGCTGCTATAGTAGGGTTCTATCTCAATCTTCTTACCAATCCTGGACAGCCCCATAGCTCATATCTGACCCTCCAAAAGTTAAAATGCACTGGGCTATGAATTATCGCCAACGGACAAGCATTTGCTTTGCACCTAAGAGGAAACAAAAGAATTGGACAACCAACAAATAATGAAGTGAGAAATTTCCTCATCCACATACGCGGAATTTTAAAAAATCTGGTATCCAATGCCGCCTTGTTTCTCGTTTGGCGACAATGTTTACACAGCGATGGAAACTATTATTTGAATAAATAGATAAATTTTCTAACATTAAACATAATTTACATAACAAAAAAACAAACAAAATATTTCATGTGTTGCAATCCAATATGATTTTATTTTTTTTATAGGTGTACTATTCCAATTGAGCAATCAATATTATTATTACATCATCACTTTCCAACCTTATTTTCATTTTCAGCTCATATCGGCCGCCAAAGTGAAACAAACAAAATTTGTGAAGTATTAAAAAAAAACAACAGAGGAATGTATAAAATCATTATTCACGGATTAATTGTTGTTTTATGCAATACTAAAAACAAATAATAAATTTTTACTTTTTTAAACAAAATAAACTCTCTGATTAGCATAATTATAATATTATTGAAAGTATTCAGATCAAAACAGTAGGAGAAAGTTTGAAATAGTAATATAAACGTTATTAAATGAAAGCATTCTGCGCTGTGTGTGCGTAGTTTTAATAAGTGGGTAACTGTATACTATACTGTTGCAGAGAAGGTGGCGATCTTTATAACTAGTCCATCAATTTCGTTTCAACTCCATTCTAACAGATTATGATAATTTGTTTAACATTATAATATTTAATATACAGTTCTTGGGTCTTTTGCATTCTATTTTTATTTAAAAAAAATAAAAAGAAGAAAAAACTAGCTAATGTTTTAATAATAACTACAAATTATATTCACAATTAAAAAAAAAAAAAGATTTAATAATTTATTATATAATAAAATTTACTTTCATCCACACCCTTTTAATTTTTTTTTAATTTTGTTTTGTTTACAGGATGATGAGCCGCCGGAGATCACATACTGCGTGGTGGACCATACAGGCACACTCAGTTTACAAACTTTAACACCAACCCAACCAATTCCACCAGAAGAAGAATTAAATACAAAATTTGCTGAATTAGTTGAAGAATTAGATTTAACCGCCCCAAATAAGGCGGCTATGCTTGGATTGCCGCCAGAAAAGAAATGGCAGATTTATTGTTCACAAAAAAAGGTAATTTTTTTTTTTTAAATTAAAAAATAAAATATCTTTTTAATAAATCATTTGTCCGTAATTAAATAAATGTGAATGTGGTTTCATTGAAAGGAGGCAAGTACCTACTGCTCTTTCAACTCTCGGCAAAACTTGTAACGTAGTTTAAAGTTGAGCCTAACTCTTAAATGTTGTGGTTGGTTTCGCAGAACTGGAAAGCATCAGAGATATTTTACTTGCTACTTAGTACTTAGAGGCTACCTAAATTTGACTACATTGGCTATTACTAGACAGCGCGTCTGCCAATTATTAAAACAAAATTTGGAATTGTCAAATGGGTAAAATTAAGCCAAGCGACCCAGAACACTCCATCAGTTTTTTTGGGAGGGGGAAATGTTTTATTAAAGTGATAGAATTTTATATATTTTTAAATAGCAGTCCATGATTTAGTAGCAAATCCACATATCCGGGAAACATTAAAATTTTAGACACTTCTTCGTTTTTCCGATTTAAGAGACTTGGACAAGCTCTTACTTCAGAGATATTGGCGTTCATGCGGTCTAGCCAATGATACACGGAGCTTTGATATGTGCAACTAACTATTTGGGTTAAGCGCCCATACAGTTTAAACTCACTAACAAATTCATTCACATTCACACATTTTCTACTTTGCAAACAACTACATTATTTGATCAAACACTAATACACAAAGGAGATCCTTTAGGTCGCATTGGATTTGGCATTGGAAGTGTCACTCCCACTACTTGTAAAACAATTTAAAAATCGTAATATCATTTTTTCCGATAAAATATCACAAAAAAGGAGAAGTGGTGTGAGCACTGTAATTGGTAAGATTCGTGAGGATCCGAATCATTAGTTGCTCCCGACCTATGTCAAACTAGGGAAGGGGAAAATTCTGTATATATAGAGGCCAAGCTAGCCCTGGTAAAGGACATTTTTCGACACCAGTCAATCAACATCATTCTATGTACTTTCTAATTTGTCAATCAATTTGCTATCTCTCTTAATTATTCTCTCGCTACCTTATTCTCAAATATCATTCAACAGTGTAAAGTCCTTGCAGTTATTACATATTTAATACAAATGTTTCAACTGATTTTTTTTATTGGCTGTTTATTTTTTGTATATTTTTTTGTAAGGATGATTGAGAAATGAACCATTATACAGCCAAAAAATTTTTTATTTATTTTTTATATTGTTTCAAATATGTTTTCCCCAACGTTTCAACACTTAGTGTCCATCTTCAGAGGGATACTAGAAATATTAAATGAAAAATTAGGACAAAAATTAGTATTACATATAATTTAAAAATATTAATTTAATAATTTAAAAATTATGTATACAGTATCTTAAGTATAATGTAAAAATAAAATTTTTTCATTTAATATTTCTAGCATCCCTTTGAAGATGGACACTTTTTAAGTGTTGAAACGTTGGGGAAAACATATTTGAAACAATATAAAAAAGCTGTATAATGGTTCATTTCTCAATCATCCCTAAGAAGAATTTTTAATTCATTATACAATTTTCAGTGCATCTATTTTATTTCGTCTTCACATTTCTAAATTATCTCTAGATTCTCTAATAATCTCTAAAATCTCTAAATATCTCTTAAACTATCTCTAAATTATCTCTCACAGTCTCTCCTTCTCACCTTCATCACTTTCTCGTATAGGAGTGTGCGTAGTATTTATGATTTATTTATTTATATTTACGGATTATTAACCACTTACAAATTGCATATATATTACTAAAAATTTACATGGTTCGTACCTCTCTGAAAAATAAAAGGCAAAGAACAAATCATTGAATATTCTCGGAAAAAAGGTTTTCAAATAATAATTGTTGTTGTAACTCTTTTCTATTCTTTGATAATACAAAGTTTATAGAAAAATCGAGAAAATCGTAAAAAAAACTATAAAAAAAAATATATTCTAGTGGTAATTTCGGCTGAACCAATTTTTTTTTAACCAAAATCTTATTGCCACGTAAAATGTTAGCACCTAAATGAAATACCAATGCGATTTTTCCGATTTTATGTAATGCAGACCACAATACAACATACACATACGAATTTGACATGATCGTAATATTCCTCTTACAGTAGTAAGAGAAAGTACATATATTTATATCTGTGCGGGCTAGCGTTACAAATTACAAAGAAAACCATTCGAGCCTTTTCAAGGAATTCCATGAAATTCACAAACATATACTAATAAATGTAAATTCACACTTCTGTTTAATCGATTTTCTTCAAAGTTGGAAATTATTATAGCAATGCATTTCCATATTCTAGTTATAATGCACTTGTGGACATATTAGAACAGAGCTCAACTAACGTTGCAACTCCCTTGGAAACCTCCAAGAAACAATTCCCTGGAAAAGCATTCCAAAATAAGAGACAGTAATAGAAGTAAAATATCTTTATGTGTGCAATGAGTGTGCACATTATAAAAATCGTTTGAGCTACTTTCAGAAAAAAAAAAACAAACAAACAAATCGCGATAAACTGAATAACCATTTCCGTCAAATTTTCGGTTGATAGATTTTGACCGAAATGTTCATGTCATTGATATAACTAAACAGAGTCAAATTTTACCTTTCTGCAATTTCCTATTCTTTTT
>JAAEAF010000179.1:0-144538 GCA_011037195.1 Triatoma infestans | reverse complement strand
TCTCTTCCTTTTCATCAGTGGGGGCAGGGGTGCCGCAGGGGAGTATACTTGGTCCCGTCCTTTACACAGTGTACACATCAGACATACCTACAAATCCATCCACACTACTTTGTACATATGCAGACGATACAGCCATACTCGCAACAAGTGCAGACATCACATCAGCTTCACACAATTCACAGACACATTTAAATACAATAGAATCATGGGCAAAAAAGTGGCGAATTAAAATGACCCTACAAAAATGCCAAGATGCCACATTTACACTCCAGCGGGGTTCCTGTCCTCCTCCAGTCTTCTTCAACCACAATCCTCTCCCTGTAACAAAACCTGGTGCGCTACACCTTGGGCTCTTCATTGACAAGAGACTCACGTGGAACCCACACACAACACTTAAAAGTCAACCACTGACTAAAAGTGGCCAAACTTCTTTACAGACTTATCGGAAGACGATCCAAAAATTACCTACAGAATTCGAAAAGACCGATATATATTTCTATAATCAAATCAATTTGAAATTATGGACTTGAATTGTGGGGCTTAGCTAAACCTACAAACTTACGAACCAATCAGACATTCCAATCTAAACTATTTCGACAGATAATTGATGTTGGTTTTTATGTCTCAAACCTTAAGCTCTATAATGATCTCAACATCGCTTTTGTACAACAACTTGCCAGGACACAATATCATAAACTCCATACTACTCTCTCCCTTTGCTCTAATCCCTTTGTACAATCTCTAGCCTCCACTATCATCCCTGACAATCCACCGCGCCGTTTGAATCGCCAGTGGCTTCGATATTTCTTTCGGGACTGATCATGTTACTGGTATCCCGTACAGCGTGCTACCGCTGGTTAGTTTCTCTTCTCCTACACCTCACAGCCTACAGTTTCATTTATTCAACATCTTATTTACTCATTGTGTGTATATATAATACAGATTGTAAATTTTAAATAAAAAAAAAAAGAAATGTTTTGGTCATATATGAATATACATATGGACAATATAACATTTTCATCTTACTCAAGGGGCCTTAAAACTCGTAATTCCGATGGAAACTCAGCTTCGAACATTTAACACAATCGCAATACTTCCTCTTACTACGGAGAGCAAGAGAAAGTGAAAACAAATACTTGAAATAAATTAGTAATTTCATACAGATACAATAATTTTTTGAAATAATATATTTAATAACAGGTAAGTGAGGGAATATTTTTTTTTTCTAGGCACGTACATACATATATAACCTACATCTTCTACAGTCTGCGGAAAAGAAATCTAATATTATTCCAATTAATTTTTTAATAATTATTCGAAATAACTATTTCAATCAAAAATATTTTGGCCAGCTACGAGAGCTTCTGAAAGAAGGGCCATTATGAAAATTTATACTTTTATTTTGTTATATATATGGGTATGTTTTGCATTGTATTAAAGATGATATTTTTAGGTTTCAATTGAATAAATATCGAATTAATAATCAAATTTGACCAACCATACACAATACATTCCAAACTTAAATTTATTTCTGTATAAATAATGTTATACATATGAATTTAAACATAATTTGTGTGTGTGTGTGTCAAATAAGTCATTGACATTGCAATTTACACGAGGCATCGTGAAGAAAAAAAATAATTCTTTTATTTATTACAGCCATTAATCATTTCCCTGAAAATTGTCCCTTATAACATCATTAATGCCCACATCCTGTTTCCGCTTTAGATGTTGACAATTGTACAGAGTATTTCACGGTTGTTAAACTTAAAAGAAATTTTATTTATTTTGTTCTCCATTTTATTGTTAAAAGTGAGGTGCTAATAACAGTGGTCATATTATTTCGTTGCTTCATCTTCTTTGAAATATTTATAATTTGTCAGAAATATGGTAATTGAAAAAAATAAAATACAGTTTTTACTTGAAAGCATCAGAAAGAAAATCTGGTTTGAAATTCAACACAATCGTCTTCTATTCTCAACCTCATGCATCCTCAACAGAATGAGTAAATGTATTAGTTAAATATTCTTAACTTAGAATTAAAATGATTTTGTTTTGTGAAAAACTACAAAGTTACTGGGGAGCAGCGACCCCACGGATTAGCACAGCGCAGTACTCCATGCACTTCGTCAGAACAGTACACATACACTTAAACTACATATACTCTACACTTTACAGACAAGGACAAACACAGTACACAAACTAGGTCTCCGTCCCTAGTTAGTTGGCGTAAACCAAGGGAAAAGGAAGGGATTAGCGCGCTTGATAAGTCCCGGGTTCGAATCCTGCATGCTGCCCTTAGATTTTCTCTTCCTAGGAGCCTCTACAGCTCACTGTCCGGTGATGAGGAGTGTTGTCTGCAGCTAGAGAACACTGCTTGGAGGCCGGCAGTGCACTGTGAATGCTGCAGGGCACAATAGATCGTTGAGGTCGTAGTGCGATGATCCCCTTCAACAATCTACAAATCAACGCTTAAAGTGCTAATAGTTAAACCTATTTGGATATTCGGTGCAGAACTGGTTTGGTTCAACCAAACGATCTAATTATAATCGTATCCAAACACTCCAATCCAAAATCCTTCGCAAGATAGTTTTAGCTCCTTTCTTTGCTTCCAACCATACAAACCTTACGCATTTAAATATTCCATACGTCCTATATTTTATCCGTCGTAGCATGCATATTTCTGTTATTTCGGATTTACACCCGTCATCAAATTTATCAATTTCATGCAGAGAGTTTGCTTCAACGACCCTTAAGTTGCTACGAGGATAAAATACCGTTATCCAGCATTGCGGACCCATCCACATATTCAATAACGTTCTTATATTCATATTATCTATCCATATACCACCTTTTCTATAAATTCGTGTAAATCATTTAAAAACAATACTTCCTCTTACTAGGAGTAAGAGAAAGTAAAAAATGAAAACAATAGTGGGGATATAATGATATGAGAACGAGAGAGAATAGGTTTTTAAGATAAAATAATCTAGAATATAAGCTGAACCCTATATAATGAGAGAATACACAAACTGCAAGGACTTTACAAGTATTTAGAAGTTATGTAGCGATTTTATATATATATATAAACAGGAATATATATATATAGAGAGAGAGAGAGAGAGAGAGAGAGAGACAGACAGACAGACAGACAGACAGACAGACAGACATTCAGACTGGCTGATGATGAGAAGGTAGTAGGTTACTGACTGTTTGTTAACTCGTTGTAAGCTGCTGTAAAACTGTCCTCTTGTAGGGCTACCTCGGCTGTGTATATATAGAATCTCTCACCCTAGACTGGCCTAGGTAGCGATTAACTAGATTGATTCATTTTTGTGTTATCCCGCTCTTCGCATCCTATGAATCTATAATGATTCGGATCCTATTGCAGGGATATCAGACAACCTTGTTTTAAACCATTTTCTTTTTAGGACAACCTTGATGATTCCATTATAATTATATAATCTTTGAAGGATTCAATGGGCCCGAGAAGTGACATCAAATATCCCAATCTTCTTTCCTCTTGTTTTTCTTGAACACAGTTTATCATGTATTTAGATATTCTTCTGTTCCCCTGAAGTCTTATAGGTGTTTGTAGACTAATATAAAAAAAATTATTTGGGTTTGCAGATGCAGAATTGAGTCGAGTATTCAGAGAGATGATGAAATCTCTCTTCTTTCTGTAGTCCACCACTGGTCCTAGTCGAATTGATATGTTTTATACTCAACCGTTTAGGCTATAATTTACCCTATAGGTTAGTTTGCTAGAATAATCTTTTATACAAACTTTAATATTCTTTCTTGATTATTTTCTAGGACCAAGAGGGGATGACAGATCTGTCGCAATTACCAGAAAATTATATCGAAGCCATGAAAACATTGACTATGGTGAGTGAACGTTAAAAATTTACTTTGTTTCATTGTAATTTAATTACATTAATTAATTAATTAGTTTTTAAAGAAGATTAAACAGGAATTGCTCCAACTATAGTGTAGACTCTTCCAGAATTTTCCTTTAACGTCACTTTTTAATGTATATCTGTTGACTAAATTATTATTTTGCAAGGCACTATAAAAGTCATTGATATATTTACTCGCGAGCCTTTAAGTAAATATTCAGAAAAAATCTGAATATTTATTCTTGATCAAACAAATTATAAATTCTTAATTTTTGATACAAAATACTGCCTCACTCTCATTTCAGCGCTTGTTAGATTGCATATTGTTCTTCCCTTTTATATGACGTCAGCGTCACCACGCCAGGAATCAATCCTCTTGGAGCATTGCCGGTCTCCGGATAATGTTCTCTCGTTACAGTAAACACTGCAATCACTGTACAATGAGCTTGGTCTCCTAGTTCCAATATAGCGCTACCACTGAGCTAATTCTGCCACTTTCTTCCATTTCTTTATGGCAAAATATATACACAATATAATAAAATTTATATTCACAGGTGAGCAGTAATGGAGAAAGTATAGATGAAAATGAAATAGCTCCAAGAACTCGGGTATTGGACGGAGTGAAGACAGCATTGAGAACCCAGCCACATAGTTTTGTACAAGGTTTTTTGGAAGCGGATGGCCTACCAGTTTTATTGAATTTGCTGCAGCATATGGATTATCCAACTGCTCAGTCTTCAACACACACATCACTTATTGGCTGCTTGAAAGCGTTAATGAATAATTCGGTAGATATATGTATATATTTTTAAACTGATACTTAAATTGATCTGATTATTAAAATGTTGTTAATCTTGTATTTCTGTTCCCTACTATTTAGCATAAAAAAGATACATATCTAATAACATACTTTTTGTTTTTTAGACTGGACGAGCACATGTTTTAGCACATCCAACTGCAATACAAACAATAGCACAGAGCCTTGGCTCTGAAAATATTAAAACCAAAGTTGCTGCACTTGAGATTTTAGGAGCAGTATGCTTAGTACCTGGTGGTCATAAGAAAGTATTAGATGCAATGACACATTATCAAGCATATTCTTGCGAAAGGTCTAGATTCCAGGTAATGCATATTAAATACTCATTTTTAAATAAAATATATATTGTTATTATCTGATAACTTATTTAATTAGAAATAAATAAAGTAATAAGGACGAACAAACTTCTTCAACATTATTTGTCTGGAATTTTATTTTTTTCCTAAGCTTCTTATTATTTTGAAATGAGATAAATCATCATTGGTATAACTACAAGTTTACCGAGATAATAAATTGCTTGCATTCCTTCTTTCTCCAATAAGTTTGTAGAATTGTTTCAATTAAAATATTATGTAATACTTATATGAGAGTCATTAGAAATTAAACGCATTTTTCTCGTTTTTTGGAAAATCATTTCATAGGAACCTGCTGGTATAAATATTTTATTTGTTTTACTAAAACACCATCCTAGTTAGTTTATTAACTAAATTGTTTAGATTATTTTTAGTTCCAAAATGGATAGAGAACTTTTATTGTAACTAATTTATTGATCATTATACTTTTCTTTTAGGGCATAATAAACGATCTAGATCGGTCAACAGGTGTTTACAGAGATGAAGTTAATCTAAAAACTGCAGTAATGTCTTTTGTAAATGCAGTATTAAGTTATGGCCCTGGGCAAGAGTCCTTAGAGTTCAGACTCCATCTTAGGTATGAATTTCTGATGCTTGGCATACAACATGTAATACAAAAGCTTAGGAAACATGATAATCAGACCCTTGACAGGTGAGTTTAATTTATTTTTTATATCAATGTTGTCAAATGAATATATTGATAAATTGGTTTTATAATTATTAATATTATTATTTTATACAGGCATCTGGATTTTTTTGAAATGTTGAGAAAAGAAGATGAAAAAGAATTAGCAAGGAAATTTGAATTGGTACTGTTTTTTCTTATTTAATGTTTTAAAAAAATAATTAAATAAAAGAAAAATTAAATTTAATATAATTGTACCGAGAATTTTGAACTGCCGTTCTAACACTTATCTTTATTTTTTTTATTTCTTTATTTTTATTGATACTTAAATACTTATTTTATTTTTTTTTAACAATGTATACTAATTAGTAAACTAACTCCCTCTTACAATCGTTTACAAATTTCAAGAATTTCCCATGAGATGTTTATAGGGCAATTGCTAGTGGAGTTTTTAAAGAAAAAGAATTCTTTGTTGCTCTACCCGAAGAACAGCACCAATGATACCCGAAACGTAGAGCAACAAAGAATTCTTTTTCTTTAAAATCTTCTCCGGCCATTGCCGTACAAACATCTCATTGCAATTTTAAGACCTGACAATTTGAATACAATTTCAAGAATTTGCAGGCAGTATCTCTTTTCGATTTAGGATGCTGCTTCATACCACCCTTCTTACAATGCTTTCGCAAATCTTTTTCTTCAGATTCAGGACCTGCCCTGAAAAATTTAGTGCACTTTTCTGGATAACGTCATATACAGCTCTCAAGAGACGAAAATCTGCAAACGATTTTTTTTGATCCATGACCCAGACCAATTTTTCTATTATTAAATAAATAATGCTTTTTATTTTAGGAAAAAGACGTGGATATATCCAGTGCGACAGGCATGTTTGATGTTATTCGTCGTAAATTGAGTCATACGGCCGCCTATCCGCATTTCCTTTCACTTCTTCAACATTTTCTACTTTTACCATGTAAGTGATGTATTTATGTATAATTAAAATGTGTATTACTTTATATATCCATCTTTAATATTTAAAATATTAATCTTTCAGTGGATTATGGAAGCCAACCTCAACATTGGTTGTTATTTGATAGGATAGTTCAACAGATTGTTACACAGACGGAAAATGGAACAAACCATGATGTTTCATTACTTGATATTAATGTCAAAGAAATAGTACATTTGTATGTAATGTTTTATTAGAAATTAATAATTTATTGAATATATAATGAGGAATTTTAATTAATACAAAACATATTTGAAGGTTGGCTAAAGAAGAGGAACTGGTTGCTGCAAGGCAGAAAGCTGAAGAACTTGAGAGAGAAAACACGGAAATGGCCCATAAATTGGCCAAAAAAGAACAAGAGTTGGACCAGAAAATCCAAGAAAAGGTAAATAATGAAAGACATAGCAATAAATAATCATGGGAAGTATTAAACGTAGGAAATGTTATTAATAAATAGAAATGTTGTTCTTGTGAGTCGGTCAATAAAACAATGAGTATACTCTGTGCAAGCGTTCCGTCTAATATTTAAATCTTCTTCAGGGCTACAAGATAGTGAAGAAGAATGAAACAACAAACATACAATAAGTAATAAGCAAGTTATAGTTTTCTGATAGTATGAAATTTTGCCTTACAATTTTTACAACTGGTGATATATATTGTTTAAATCTTTTACGCCTTTTTTTAGAAACATTTTTTCGAAAAAAATCGACTGTAGTAGTAGTGTTCGATGGAAACTGTGTTACTTCTTCTGAAGTATAATTTCCAATAATGCAGCATTATCTAATTCGGCGCTATGTACTAGGGTATGCAAAAGCGTATTAAGATCCGATCACTAGTTTATAAAACTTTGTTTAATAAACGCTATCACTCCTACCAGCGGAAATCATTTTTGTTCTCTGAATTGTAAATAACCTTCATCCAAGATTAAGGATATCGCAAAATCGCACGATTAAAAATCCAGAAATTTATTGCTTAAGTAAGTTTTAAATTTATAGGAAGATCTTGAGGCCAGCATAGCCAGAGGAAAAGAACGTTTGGAAAAAGAGACTGCAGCACATCTTGAGGCCAGGCAGAGGGTGTCCGCGTTGGAAGATAGAACATCCGAACTTGAAGATAGATTAAGTCTTGAAGAAAGGGAACGAAGGAGACTCGAAGCTCTTCTGAGCGAAGGAAGTCTACCTGATGATGCAAAGGTATTTTAGTTAAGATTGTATCATTCTAAGGTTGCTTTTGATTTGAATTAAAGTGAATGCCAGTAGCATTCTTTCTTTTTTATTTCAGTAAAAATAGTTATATAACAAGTTTGATTTGTTTTTTGGTCCAGTTGTGTGCTTGAAAATGATCTGGCTCCAGGTCGAAAACTCGTTCATATTGTGGAAACACATTAAGGACTTTTTGTGATATAATATTTTTAACTGTGTTTTTTGTAAAAATATTTATTTTCTTTTTAACAGGCTGAAGGACTGAACATGGTGAACGGCCATCAGCACAGCCCTCTGGGAAGCTCTGCACCGCCTCCGCCTCCACCTTCTGCTCCTATTCCTCCACCGCCTCCACCAGCACCAGCAGCTCCGCCCCCACCACTCCTACCACAACAACCAAATCCTCCAGGACCTCCTGCTCCTCCAGCTGTTCCGCCAAGGCCAGCTAAAAATGTACCGAAACCTTCAAATCCTTTAAAGTCATTCAATTGGTCGAAATTACCAGATACAAAGCTGACAGGCACTGTCTGGTCAGAATTAGATGATACAAAACTATACAATGCTATGGATCTTGACAGTATTGATAAATTGTTTTGCGCTTATCAGAAAAATGGAGTGGCGGTTAGTATCTTATATAAAAACTCATTTTTTATTAGGTTTAAAATGTATTCTTTTTGTGATTATCATAGATAATTTTACTAATGATTTTTGTATTGTAGATTAGAACGCTTCCGTTTGGATTATCTCTTTTTAATATAATCAAGAATATAATCTATATGAACAAGTGGAGATTCAAATGGTCAAAATCTTTACCTCCTCTTCGTCTTTTCAACTCCTCACCTAAAATTGTCATTTCTCCTCCAATTCGTTAGATTAAAAAAGAATATTGCGATGCCTGAGTATTCATCCGTCGTAACAATCATAACAAGCTTCTTTTCATTAATTCGAATCGGTTTCGACTTCCACTTACATACTTTCTACCACATAATTAATGGAAGTCGGCTTCATGAATTGAACCCTACTCTGACGATGGAGAAAAATTTGGTCTGATTTGATAAAAGAAAGCAAGCTTTCTATGGCATGTAAAGTCTTAGTTGTTATTAACCTAGTTTAAAGGTAAAGTTGGTAAGGTTGTTATTACAGCAGCTAGAAAAGCCTGGGAATCTTCACTGTTATGAAATTCATTCTGTTTATTTATTTATTTAAAATAAGATAAAGAAATCAGATTAAATTTGTAATTAAGAGTTGATTATTCTAAAACTATAATCTTATTTTAGGAAGTTGTCGAGAGGATAGGGCCACGAGAAACACTTTTTTTAGATAGTATTCAATTAGTGTTCATCGTTTCGAACAAATTTATTGTTCTGGAGGATTCAAAAAAAGTTGAGAAAAATTATAGATGAAGCATAATAAAAATGATAAAAAAACAAACTAAAAATGGCTAAAGAGTGACAAAACAAAGTAAAAATGGCTAAAGAGTGATGGGGGTCAATGAAAACTATTATTGCAACTTCATTAAAACTTTATTATTTTATTTCACCAATCACAAAATGTGTTATACTACTACCAATCAGTCAATACCCATTTTAAATATAGATTTTATTTACTTTTGTTATGTTTTTCCATAATTTTTCACAACTTTTTCCTAATACTGCTATGAAAGAACAATACTTTGTTCGAAAAGCAGAGAGTTATCCCAACAGAGTGTGATCAATTCTCTTTTTCTTCTTCTCAGAAAACCTTCGAAAATTAGTATCTACGACGATACATATTTACTAGGGAAAAAAGTAGCTGGATCTTATTTTACATCGTATGAAAAACTTAACGTTTTAGTTGTCAGAATAGAGAAAAATCATATTCAGCATTGCTAAATAAAAGCTACTTTAATTTTATGTACAGAATGACGGCTCCATTGAAGATCTAAGACAGCTGGGAAAAGGTAAAACAAAAATCCTTTCAGTTATTGACGGTAGAAGGGCACAAAATTGTACAATTTTATTGTCCAAGCTCAAACTTTCTGATGAAGAAATCACAAAGTGAGTGCATTTTTGTGTAATTATACAATTTTTGTTATTTAAGTTTGCAAAACTAATATAATGGCCTAATTTATATATTCACTTTTTCTAGAGTTATAATGAGCATGGATTCTCATGATGAATTGCCACCTGATATGGTGGAACAACTTTTAAAATTTACACCTAGTTCTGAAGAAGCAGCCCTTCTTGAAGAGCATTCGGATGAAATTGACAGTTTAGCAAGAGCTGACAGATTTTTATATGAAATATCAAAGTTAGTATTTTCAATTTTTTATTTTAAGAAAATGCCTTATTTTTATTAAAAAATCTGAATTGTTTCATGTGTGGAATAACAGATATTTTAGTAAAAAGTAATAAAATCAATTTTAAACTGAACTTATGCACACTTTCTTTGAAATACTAATTGATCCTTTGATTTTACAGAATACCTCATTACGAACAACGTCTAAGGTGCCTTCATTTTAAGAAAAGGTTTTCGGTATGGACTGGTGAAGTAGAACCTAGAATTAAAGCTGTAATGGAAGCCTCAAGAGAAACGGGAAGATCGCGCCGCCTTCGAAGGGTGTTGGAGCTGGTATTAGCTTTAGGAAATTATATGAATAGAGGAGCAAGAGGAAATGCTTCTGGATTTAGATTAGCTTCTCTCAATAGATTGGCAGACACAAAATCCAGCCAATCTAAGGGCACTACTCTTTTACATTATCTTGTAGAGATTTTACAGAATAAGGTAAATTGAAACTATGGAATTTTAATATCTTTAAAAGTGCGATTTATTTTCGAATTTTTCTTTCATTAACAAGCTTACTGTCTGTTATTCACTTTCAGTTCAAAGACGCTCTTAAACTGGAAGAAGATATGCCCCATGTTAAAGAAGCAGCGAAAGTTAGGTAGTGTTTGTTTTTAATGTTTATATAATGAATTTGGTTATAATAACTCTAGATTCAAGTTAAAATAAAATTGGTGCCGGTATAGTGTGCGTTCTACCAACCCTGTTGTTATCTACTGTATAAAACATGTGCTCTACTTTAGTATAACCTTAGTAGAGTAAGGTATTCATTAATATCTTTTACGGGAGCCTCCGTACCACCGTTGATAAAAAAAAGAAACCCTTAGCCGGTCAAACTCTAACCTTAGCTGGATCACTGTTGTATTTTCGCGCGCTTACCGTCATTAGAGATGACTCTAAGTAAAGTTCAATCGTGATAATAAATGTTTTGAAAATAGTAGTTTTAATTTTAATTTTTGTCGATAGTGCATACTAAAGCAGAATCATGACGGTAGAGCGCACTCTATACCAACACCTTAAAATTTTTTAATTGTTCAAGGTTTGAATTGACTACCACACTATATAATTCCTTCTTTCACGAGCTTCTTAAATCTATGCTGAGATACTTAAATTATGTTGTTTTTCTTTTCTTTTTTTTATATTAACAGTCTGGGTGAGTTAGAAAAAGATATGGCACAACTAAAAGCTAATTTGAAAGAAGCTGAGAGAGAATTGGAATTCCAACGATCTCAGCCCGTGGTTGCTGGTGACAGATTTTTACCAGTAATGAAAGAATTTATAGCTGTAGCTACATGTCGTCTTACCGAGCTTGAAGATATGTTCCATGACATGAAGACCAGGGTATAAACTATTTTTATTATTATTATTGTTATTATTACATTTCTTTTTCTTCTTTTCTGGCGCTACAGTCCTTGGTGGACCCTGGCCTCCCACACAATCCTTCTCCATTTCTCTCTATCCTGCATCTCTTCTTTCCAATCTCTCACGCCCATCGTTCTCAGGCCGCTCTCCATATCACCTCGCCAATCTTTCCTCGGTCATCCCCTTTTCTTTTTACCGGGAAAATCCTCCTTCATTATCTTTTTTGTGGCAGAGTTTACGGGAAGTCTTTCCACATGTCCAAGCCAGCTTATCCTCCTTGCTTTTATGAATCTTACTGTATTTATTATTACATTTATTCTTTAATAATAGACGATTATGAAAAAAATCTAAGGGAAAGACAATTTTTGCTCGACTGAGAAATTAGCACTTGTGTATTTAGGAAGTAAAAAACTTTACGTTTCTATAAATAAAAAAAAATCTTTTAAAATTACATTTCTTATATTTTGTTTTCAATCTGAATGACAGTCAAAGCAGCAGAGTTGGCAATCAAAATTCCCTACTCAGCCTTTTTTTTTTTTTTTTGCTGACTCCTGCATGTGAAAGAGTTAATATAATTCATACATATGACAATTAAATTAATATATTTAGTATTGTAAGCATTAATCCTTAAAAGCTTGGAAACGACAGATTAAATTTTAACATAGATCCCCAGAACCTCTAAAAACAGGTTTTTCCGGAAAATGTTTCCAAATTTTATGAAATTGTAAGAATCTGATATTAGTGAGCTGGTTGGTTGGATTTCTTATAACCAGTGCGTAGATAGTGGAAACAATTCATTCTTCTTATTACAAATTTTATTTATTCATTCACTGAACAGAATAAGACCTTTCGAACTAATTAAGTCATGTACAGCTAGTATTTACATGAAATTGTATCTGAGCAGTGTGCATTCCAAGTTTAAAGAAAATCATTGTAGTCAAAAATAACTCAAGTACCTATTCTGTAAAGTCGGACCCTCCGGTTAACTCCGGTTTGCTTCTCGAATTTGGAATTCTATTATGATTAATAAAAATTACTTTTTCGAGTGTTTGTCCAAGATTTAGTTTCATGGTTCACTTTCTCAAATTTTTTATGAGCTTATTTATTTATTGAAACTATTCAAATTCAGTAAGCATCCTCATTATGATGTTTTCCAAGATGATCTTAAGTACAATTTCTTAATCTTTATCTCTTTCGTGATTGCGATAAAAAAAAATTGTTTTTCTCTTAATAAATAACAAAGATTGAATTTAACAAAGTTCAATAATATATAGTATATAATTTTTATAATGTATACTAATATTATATAGGTGATAGTATCAACTGAAATGGTATTTTAGAGGAAACTAACCTACTGTTCGCCCTAGAACGCTACTGTACCCCTAGAACTCCCAAAAAAATAATTTTCCCGAGTAAAAGTTTAAAATAAAAGTGATAAATATTTATATGTTTAGATAGTACACAAAGTTTAAAGAAAAACTAAAAAAGAAAAAAACATTCAGTGAAGTTACACTTTCGGTAGATAGATTTTGCTCAAAATCTTAGTGCCAGATTTGGTTTATACCTAAACGGATGTTATTTATTAGTTTGAGCTTCCTATGATTTTTTCGTATACGAGTTTTCGTATATAAAAACGAACCTTTAATACTGTTTCTGTTTAAAGCTCAAAAATTTCACACGATTGCAATAACTTCATCTTTCTAGAGAAAGTAAGAGAAAAAAAAAAAATTGAACTTTGTTAAATTCAATCTTTGTTATTTATTAAGAGAAAAGCAATATATTTATAGCAATTACGAAAGAGATAAATATTAAGAAATTGTAATTAAGATCATCTTGTCAAACAATGGCTTAAAATGAGCTTTACTGAATTTGAAAGAAATAAGCTCATACCAAATTTGAGGAAGTGAACGTGAAACTAAAACTTGCACATACACTGCAAAGATCATTGTTGTTTGTGCACAATGTATTTATATATCCGAATTATATGAAAATTAATTGCAATTAGATCTTGAAAGATGTTTTGTGCCCCTCTTCTGGGGGATAAAATCTTCTCAGCCATGGCTATTTTTCCAAGATTATCTATCTAAGAAATTTCACGATCTAGGGAGGATATCTTTTCCTCCAATACCTGATATGTACACAGCGTCTATGTCTTTTCTGCTGCAGTAGGTGTACTAGAATCTCCTCCAATTCAATCTGCAGATATTGACGTATATCTCAGACGTTTTCTAATTGTAGGTGTTTAAGAAAAGTTGGTCATACTATGTCATACTATATAAAAGTTTTTGGCTTAACTTGATCATAAGCAAGACTGATTTAGTCAAAGACCTTGCATATTTTTTTTATAACTCTGGCCATTTAGAAATCCCTTCCAACCACTAATCCTGTTGATACAAGAAAATTATTGTTGTAATGTATTTAATTTTCTTTTCAGTATTAAAAAAAATTAAAATGATGTAATTTATTACTACTTTTATTATTGTTTACAGTTTGATCGTGCAGTGAGATTGTTTGGTGAAGATAATTCGTCTGTGCAACCAGATGATTTCTTTGGAATATTTGATGCATTCCTAGTTGCATTTGCTGATGCAAAAGCAGACAACGAAAATAATCGACGTAAAAAGGAGGAAGAAGAAAAACGAGCCAAACAAGATGCTGAGGTAATTATATATTCCATTGGATCTTGTTATTTTTTTCACTTTTCAAAATTTTTATCGTTTCAATGCCGCAGAACAGTACTTTAAAACTCCTTTAGCTTACTGTTTATCCTAAATATAATTCTTTATTACACTGGCAAGACTGACTAATTCTTCATTCTAAAACTCTTTAAACAATAAGAAAATACAAATAGAGGTTATATTTTTTAAACTATCTAATATTTAGATATAACGCAATATATTATAATAATATCTATATATTATAAGAAGATAATATCTGTATATGGGAAGATATGAAATGTAGATATTATCAACTTCAAATTTTCTATTAAGATTGAGTAAAAAAGATTTATTTGTGACAGTATAAGAACGGTTTTCTGTATAAATACGTTTTAATTCTCATTTTGTTCTCATTAATTTTCATATCTTTATGAACTTATTTTCAGAGTCCTCCTACCTTTTTGAAAAGAAGCACATACTTAATGTGATTTTCACTTACTTCTTAATGTAATATGAAAAAAATAATTCAGTTTGAACTTAATCTAGACATTCGAAAATTAATTTATAATAAATCTAAACCAATAATAATTATTATTTTAATTCTGACATCTTAGATTCGATTATTCCGAAAAGAAAAGCTGAAAAGAGGATTGTCTATGAGTCGTAGATATAATACTGAAGATGAATTTGAGAAAATTTTAGATCAGAGAAACTTGCATATATACTTTTGATGAAAATATTAGTGTGTTTAAATGTATAACCTCATTAAATAAAATATAAATATGAATAATTCATGAACGGTTTTTTTTTTTTTTTTTTTTTAGTTTTAATTATGTTTTTGTAAGAAAAAATGTTAGCACAAATTTACTATTATCATTAGGCATATAAATTCATTAAGCGTTCATATATTAACTGTTAAGACAAATTTAAAAAAATTATAAACATTCATTGGGTAATTGGGAAGTAAAACAGACATATAGGAAGTTCACTCTCAAAAAGAAATTATAAAAAAAAAAAAAATCTGGTGTGAAACACTCACATAACTTTCTCTTACTCCAGTTCTCAAAATTATAATTGACAAATTTTATAGTTTGTGTACCAAATTTAATGAAATTCGTCGAAAAGTGAAAAAATGTTCAGTAAAAGCGCACTTCCGGTTTACTAATTTTTTTGAAACACGGAATTTTGGCCATCTATTTACTTCTAATTAAGTAAGTTTGGATGATAGAATTGTATAATCAACTATGATAGCACTTTAGAGAAAAACATAATCCCACCCCTCCCCTAAAAGTGCTCTTAAATGAAATTTCCCAGAGAAATGTTTAAATAAAAGTTGTAGATCTTTGTATGTGTAGTAGTTTATGTGGGAAGTTTCAAGAAAATCGTTGGAGCCATTTTTGTGAAAATCGCGAAAAAGTGAAAAAAATCATTTAGTAAAGTGGTAAAGTAAACGCACACTTCCGGTCATCCGATTTTTTCAAACTTGGAATTTCAACAACATATTTAATTCTAATTAACATTATTTAGATGACAGAATTGTCTAATAAACTGAAATAGCACTTTAGGTAAAATCCTAATCCCACCCCTACCCCAAAAGTGCCCTCGAATGAATTTTCCCTTAAAAATGTTTCAAATTAATGTTGTAGCTCTTTGTATATGTAGTTGATATACCAAGTTTAACGAAAATCGTCATAGCCATTTTTGAGAAAATCGCAAAAACGTAAAAAAAACAACTACTAAAGTGGTACTTCCTGTTGAGGAATTTTGACAGATAACGTAGTGTCAAAACCCGTTATGATACCTAAACGGAATATTAAGTTTCAACTTTCTACGGTTTCTCGTTTTTGAGCTATGCTGTTCACATTTGCTAAAACCTTATTCATTATCCTTATTTATTATTTTGATATATTTTTATCATTGCACTATAGATGGTGCTTTCTGTTTTAAGATACAAACAAATATACTCAAATCTCATTTTATTAATAATCCTCTAGATAAAAGTTTTTATCTAAAGGAGGAAGGAATGCTTATATAATAAATATTTGTTTCTTTTTTTTAAATTAAATATGAATGGAATTGAAATATTGTTACTATTACAGCTTTCAGAAATAAATGTAAGGAATTAGGAAGGAAATATAATATGTATTTTCCGTTTTTTCTGGTGAAAAACGTAGTATTGTAATCTGGTTTGTAGTGATCCATTTGTCATTTACCATAAATTCAATATTTAAGACTTGTGGAGAATAACTTAAAAAATGTTTTAGTTCATTATGGATATTTCTTTGTTCAAATTAAAATTTGTGAATGATGATTTTAAAAATCTTTAGAAGCTTGCTCCATGTTACAGCAGAGTTCTTGGCCAGTCTTGGCTAGACTCAAATTAAAACAGGATGTGGAAATCCAATTCCTTTGAAAGATGGTTTGCTTAAACATGTAGATCCATTTGATCCCAGGGATTTTATTATTTTACCTATAGGTAAAATGTAAAATTCTGAATTTAAAACTTTTAATTCTTGGTCAAAGCTTCCATTATTATACAAAAGGATCTTATTTCTAGAAATCCAGTTTAAATGTTATAATGTAGTTATCGATCTCCCACCATCTTTTACCAGAATAAGCTGGAAAATATTTATTTTCCTTTTAATTTTAATAAGGTGTATAGTATTGTAATAAAATGAACACAATCAGATGAAGCAGCTTATCAAACTGAGGCGTAAAAATGGTAATGCATCTACTGGAAGTAATCCTATATTTCCACCATCTGGCACTATTAACAAGATGTGGCCAAACAATGCTGAGATTGATCAATGGGACGTTATATTCTGATGGAATTTTCCTACATAAGCAAGGATGATATGGGAAAAGTTACCTACACCTCAACATATATCAGATGAGGTTGTAAAGTATGCTCTTCGATGTTACTACTGCAAATTAACCGTTTGCAATTAGACGAACGAACGGGCATAAATCACTTGCAGCATATTAAAAGGGCAGAGCATGGGTATACACAACTTTTTTCGGAAGGCATTCATATTATAAATGTCTATAAGTAATAAAGAAAAGAGAACAATTTTTATGCATCATGGTGGTATTTTGGTGGAGGGCCGCTTGTGCTCGACTTTTTTTAAGAAAAAAAACTTCACCAATTTTGCACCTGAAGAATGTCTATTATTTCATTACACTTGCAAATTCTATGTATACTATTTATGAAAAAGCAAAACAATAGAGTTGTAAATAATGACAATAGCTTCTATAACCAGGAGATAAACAAAAATTTAGTTTTGGTCCCAATTATGTTAAAATTATAGATATAACTGTAAACTCCACTTTGATTCGAAATTAGTTCAGAAAATATTTTATTTTGCATTTGTATTTCTTCATTATTTTCCACTCAAAAACATTTCGGGGCCCACACTAAGAACCCTACGGTGGTTGCCAATGAAAATTATTTGCAAAATTTGAGCACTTTTTTCACATATAAAATAAATTCTTAACAAGGTTTCGTTGCATCTTGAATAAGATTCTTTCTTATTGATGATTTCAAATATATAAATAAAAATAAATATTTATAATTTCTACGTTTAACATTAACTAACATTTTTGGACAAAATTGCAAAATTTAAATTCGGTTTGTGTTTCTTGAGGTTTACAACAATATTCTATATCTGGCCATATTTATTTATTAATATCAATCGCATTTATATGATACACAATCTTGTGCCCCTTATTAAAAACCTCTTTGTGAATATATGTTTTGCTTTATCAAATACTTCATTGAATGTGTTTAAATTTTGGGGTTATTACTGATGATTTCTTCTTTAAAGATAGTAATGTTTTATTTTGGTTTCCAGATGAAGAAACGCACGATGGAGAGGAAGAATTCAAGAACGGCTGAAAAGAATGGTTTAACTAGTAGCCCAGGCCTTAAGAATGGAAGCCTACATAATGGCAGTGCCAAAGGTGAATTTGATGATCTCATTTCGGCATTGAGAACTGGCGATGTATTTGGCGAGGATAAGATAAAAAGAAATAGAAAATCGAGACTGAATTCATCACCACCCAGACGTAACGGTTTGAATAGAGAAGACAGCCGAGAACGTGTCATATCTAGGCTACATTAACTGTCAATAGTGATCTGACTGTACACCTGTGATTAAGCGTTGCTACAATCATTTCAGTGTTCAGTATTTTTTTATTTGATTGTGGAAGTATTGTTCACTGGCTTGTAAGCATCACGTAAAACAATTTAAAGGCTATGGTAATCTTATATTTTGTCTTTAATTTTCTATAAAGAATTATATTGTGCTTTCTTCAGGTGTGCAGCAATTTCTCAAAAATATATGAACCAAAGAATCGTTTGTTATTATGTGAGGTTGAGTTTTATTTTTATTTCATTACAAAAAAAAAAAAAACTATCCCCTCGGAAAATCCGGTGTTTTCAGTTTGTATAATAAAAATAAATTAAACTATTTATGAAAAAAATGTGATAATTAAAAAAAAAATTTATAGGTGAAAATTGCCACTTAATTTTTCTCATGGATTGGAAAGTAGTATGGGGGACCAAAACGTGTTTAAAGGAATAAAAAATAAAATCTGCCAGTCTAGTCTTTTTTCATCTCTTTTTTTGTTTTTCAATTGCATATGTGGGGAAATCATTTCGTCCCAATATATTCAAAACAAGCTCAGTTGTTGACTGATTCCGCATACTTGAAAAAAATCAATCTTACATTAAGCTAACCTAAATTTTTGAAAAGCCGGTGATAATTCATTTACCATTCCGGAAAGTGTGGGAGGTGATTTGATTTTTATTAAACATTAACTCAGGCCTAATATTATTTACATATATATATATATAATTTAATAATAGCATTTGTTTTTCTGAAACTTAAAAATATGATTTTTTTTTTTTTTTTAACAATGGCACAAGAAGAGGCTGTTTATACTGTTGGAATATTGTCAATTAAATAAAAATATTGTCACAGGGTTTGAGCACGGTGTCACTGCCCAACATAAGACCTTCTATCGGCCCAAATCCTCCGAGGGAATTTTCTTTCTATGATTAAAATAACAAAAACCCAAAAAAAAACAACAACTTATATTCTGTTTAAATGCAAATATTTTAAACCCGCTTTTGCTTCTTAAATTCTATGTCCTTAATTAAAGATTAAATTTGCGTAAACCCCTAAGCATTGCGTCCGATAGATTTTATAGAAATTACTTATATTATTAAAATAAATTATGTATATGAAAATATATATATAGAGAGTTCCTTGTAATTATGTAAATTCTACAAAAATTTTGTAGAAAAATTTACTTGACTCATTTCTGAAATATAACAAAAAAAAAAAAAACAGAAACCTCCCACATACCATGAATGTTGTGCTATATTACTAATTATTAATTAGTGAGTAGGTTTTATTAACAAATTTTTATATAAAATTATAAATATATATGTATATTAAGATTATTAATTAAAATGATAAAAAAAAAAACAACAACAAAAGAATTCACTGTATATTGGACTGAAATGTTAATTGTTTTGTAATTTTTAATAAGATTAGTCATCCCTAATATTGAAAGTCCATATCTTGTTTATTTTTTTTTCTTTTTGTAATTTTGTACATAACCTTTTCTTTTTGTAGGAACTTGCATATTTGTAATAACTGTTATATTTTATAGGCAGAAAAGAAAAAAATGCGAGAAGTTAACATGTGAAAAATTATAAATTATTTCTGTATATGAGGAAATATATGTATGTAGCCAACAAAAATTGAATTAATTTATTCTATCCAAATCAATTTCAGCGTTAATGATTTATAATATAAATCATGCTATTCTTATATCAAAAATTTTGTTAAAGAAAGAGAAGTTAATTGGAGTTACTTCTTTTTTTCTGATAAACCTCGTGGTTAAGAGGGCATATTGCGACCGCACAAGGGCCCCAAAATATGATACAATTCACTACTTTCGCTTACTGCAATTGTCAAATTGCTTCTTAGAATTGTCAAATTTCTCTATAATTATAACAAGTTCCTCTATATAATAAATATGTCAAGGATTCGCTCACCGACTCTGCTCTACCTGGACTGGAAGTTCCGAAGAAGGATATTAATAGTGGGCCATATAAATGTTTTATTAAATAATTATAATTCCAACTATTGAATTCATAATAGTATCATGCAATATATCATTGTTCCCATAAATTATTTTAAAACTTATTTATATATTTGACGATTTTATTAATGAAACAATTTTGAATGGAAAAGTAAACTCAAAAAAAACTAAGAATTTTCCAGAGTGAAGATTTTTTGCTAAACACAATAATTACAAGGAATTAGTAATACATCGCATTTTCATTGGTATCAAATATTCAATATTTAAAAAGGCCTAAGTAATATTCTAGACATAATGCAGCAAGCATGCATGCATGCGACATGACATAATTTGATGGAATTATAATTATTCTGTATTTTCTTTAAACCGAGCTCATTTTATTTTAAGATTTTTATCAATATTATAATACAGAGGATCCAAAGTACCACATAAACATGGACCACTATAATTCCCCAGCCTACCTTTATTGCTGTAGGTTGGGAGATGTAACAATCTCTTGTAGTTACATATCCATCGATGTCTTCTCTTCTTTCTCTTCATTGCACACAGGACACTGGACACAGTTTAAAATATAGAACGCATTACTAGTTCTGGACGGAATTTGGAATATCCGTGGATTAACTTTTTTTTTTAACGCACTGGTTAAAATAATCATTTATTTTAATAATAAAGTATAGAAAGCACTCCCGTTAGCAACCACTCCCGCACTACCTGTAAAAAAGAATAATAATAATCAGTTAATAGTTTAATTAATAGTTAAGTAGGACAGATTATTAATAATGACAAAACTGTTCTACTTGCTAAACCTCAAAATCATTGTTATATCTATTCAAAATGTAAAAATCAGATGTATTACAGAAAGAGTTTACTGAGGAGTATTACGAAGTTTGTTTCTAAAAAATGGATATATTAATACAAAACATAAAAACAAGGTTTTAGAACTATGTATCATGTCTATTGATGATGTTGAAACTTGGACTTACTCGAAGAAAAAAGTCTTCAGACTATCTAAATAAGCTATGGAGAGAAATAAGCCTGAAATTGAATAGGAAAGGCAGGATGATTCACCTATTCAAGTGAAACATGTCATAAGAAGGTTGGAAGCCTTCTACAAAACAACATAGTTTGGATGATAAAGAATTAAATTTAAAAGCTTGTTAGAAGGCGCAAGATTAATTTTGATCAGGCACAGGATAAGATTAATCTTAGGACACACACTTTCCAGAGCAGCAGAAGCATTCCTGAGCGAATTCATGTTTAAGATGCACCACTACACTATCCACATATTGAACTACTCCAGAATTAATATTAGAACTTCTTTACCAATGGTATGTTGGGATCATTTAGGTGATATTTACTTTCCATGATAAGCATCACCAAGAACAGGGATTAGCTCAGGGGTAGCGTGCTGGACTAGCAACACGGAGATCCCGGGTTCGAGTCCAGCAGTGCTGCCCTTAGATTTTCTCTTCCTAAGAGCCTCTTGCAAATCACTGTCCAGTCAGCTCATTTCCACCTAGATTTTGGGTGCGAGAAGAAAGATGCAAAAGGTATGATGATGTCGCTTTCCACAATAATAGCATTTATTAATAGAAGAACAGTGAATCCCTGAATGTTTCGATCCAAAACAATTTAAATATAAATGAACAGATTTTGTTCGCTCATTAATCGGGCATTTATATAACTTATGACGCTCTTGACAAAAAGGACAAGTGTTATTTGAAGTAGAAAAATTTTGTTGACATAAAAACTTGTTTATTATTTTTGGAAACGTTGGAAATTGGGTGGAATGTGAAAAAGTTTGACCGAGATTTTTCATCTTGGATATGAACGCATTGTTGGTGGATGTATTTGAAAAATCCTCATTAGTAGGAATTTACTTTAAAGATCCATAAATCCGTCTTAAATCATTCCCCTGATTTCGCATCTAACAGTCTCAACCCTAAAGTACATATAAAATAAATCCTAAAGAGTCAGGGAGTTGTAAATTTATGAAAGCAGTGGAGCTTTCCAAAAACTGTTTCTGAGAAACTCTAAAGACACGAAATTATTTTTTTGTAAAGGTTTAAAACTAAGTACTTTGTTTGGCAAGATAAGGAATAGCTTGCCTTCTTGAATGTCTCTGAACGCAAGCCCATGCCTGAATATAATCATCAGCAGAATAATGGAAATAGAAGAAACAGTTTGTAAGGGTTTACTTTAAAGCTGACTTGAGATAATGGAATTTTAACAAATCATTCAAGTAAGGATTATTGTGAATTATTTGACAGAAAGGAATCCAGGAATTCCTAAAGCAAATTCATGTAGAAATATCATCATTAAAATTTGGCAAATTAAAAATGAGGAGATAAGGTTGAGGTTCTAAAATACTAGTTGCTGCAATAGTTCCTTATCTAAAATGAATCTTGTAAAACTGTATGTAGTTAAAATTAACTAAGTTCATAAAATGGTATTAGTAACAAAATGAATTGTGACCCAGCAACCTTGGATCGAAAATTATTACAATTTATTGTTGCTTAAGACCAATAAATCGTAATCAAGCCCGGAGACTAGAAAGAAGTGTTAAGGCTTTCGCAAAATAGTTGAAAACATTCGCCGGTGAACTTCATGAATTACAAGCTGGTTATTCTTGTAGGAAAATGGACGGTACTGGCAATAATAAAAAATTAATAATTAATCACCGAATCACAATTCATTTTCTTTGGTTTCAATACTCAAAATTGCACATAAGTGAAATGTGATAGAAAACAATATAAATGAATATCTTTTACTGAAAGAAGGTCGAAAACAAATTAGAATAAGGTTGAAATTAATTAGACATTAAAGATACAAAATTATACGAGTGACGTTATTAGTTTTTTTTGGATCCAATTAGAAGGAAACGTTTTGATATTTAATTAATTTAATGTTTAAAATACCTGATCTCCTTGTTCCGGCCGGCTTATAGGAAATTAAATTTGTCTTCAAAACAAATTTCTGGATGCATATAAAGCGGCTGGGCACCTGTAAACTACTTTTATTAGTAATTTAACAATAATATTTTTCATCTTACAAATTATTAAGTGTATGGTGAAAACCTATGCCACAAAAAGTTCCATTTACCTCGTAATTAAATCATTAAAAAAATCTCTTAACTAGAGCATCTAAAGAATATGGCGTCTTTTTAAAATCTGAGAGAAAATTATCTATTAATTTAATAAAATACAAAATTTTATTTATCAAATCAAAATTCTAATTTACATTAAAATCAATTTAGACTAAAATAAATAAATTATTAACATAATTTTATATTATTTCTGTGAAATTTAAAAAAAATAATATTAGATAATTTATAACAATTTAAAATAAAAAATTTATTGAATTTATTAATTTAATTACACAGTAATTGAAAATGGATTAAAGATAAGTATATTAAAATATGCGTTTCGCATATTATTAAAATTATTTTTCCCAAAATTATGGAGCCGTTGCCTGGCTCGCTACCCACTTCCTCCGTCTTTCCGTCACGTCATCAGCTCTGGTGAACACCTATCCTATATGTAAGTAAAATTAACTCATTAAACTTTGGGTAAATTAATAATTATTTTTCATAATTCATTCACAAATTATTAACTAAGCAGTAAGTATTAAAAGTAGGTAAGAATATTATTTTTTATGTTTATGTAAATGAAATAAACTAGGTCAAATGGATTCCGAAATTCAGGTAAAATTTACTTTTTAACCGTAATGATTCAGAATCAATCATTCCATCAGAAAATAGTATTCTAATCCATTATAATAAAATAAAAGATGGATTTGTAAGATTTTTTTTTAAAATTTCGAATGCTTTATACAAAGAAATTAAACGAATAATTAGGTCAACTGAAATCCGCTAATGCAATATGGCGTAATTATGACAAAGATTTTTTTTTCATTAGACACATACTTTCCTATATTTCGTATAAGACTGCTTGAAAAGTATTAATTCTGTAATTTTATTGACTAAAAATTTTCAAATCTAATTTTAAACAGATTTCACATCAATCTAGATCGATATATCAGGACAATGGTAATTATGGGAGTCATAATTTGTAAATTTCATGAAAATGTCCCCTTAAATAATGTTGCTATGCAAATTTTTTACTAATAGAAATTATCGAAGTATTTATTGCCTAAGAATTAATTAAAAAATCACATAATTGCCATTCGTACAAAGATTGAGGCTTACTTTCAATGAAGATAATATTTTTTTGAAGTCCTTAATTTTTCTTATTTTTTCAAACACTTTTTTGGATTTCCTTCCTTTTTTTTTTGTTAGAATCACTTCACATGTAATTTATATTCTCTTAAATTTATGCATAAATCATGAATTTGCTCTTAAAAGAATTTCTTAGTGATCTTCGATTCTGAAATCTCTTATTTTTGGATTCAATTTATTAATTTCTTTGTTTTTTAAACACCAAAACATTGAAATTAGTTACTTAAGAGAAGTCTGTTACAAAATCAAAACTTTTTAACAGCCATAACTGTCTCGTTAAAATTTTAACAGGCAAACTTCACAACGAATACTTTGCTATATTGAAATGGTTAGTGTTTTTTTTCTGTGATTATTTCCAATTCTTCAAACATGCAGGAAATTCTGAAAGCTAACCTTCAAGTTGCAAAAAGGCAGAAGAAAGTAGTCTGTTGAAGTGACTTTTTTAAATTAACACGAGAAATCAAAAGAAGTTTCTTACATATTGCAGATTTGATTGATTTATTTTTTTATAAACATATTCTTAAGAACCAAACCAAGTTTTTGTTAATTTTCACACTTCACAGTTTTAATTTAAAGAAAATTCGGAACTTTTTATGAACATTGGAAAAATGAAAGTTGATACCAATTTAAAAATGCAAACATTTTAATGAATACTTACTTACCTACCTACTTTACTTGTGCAATCCTTAAGTTTTTTCTTCTTCATGATAAAAGAATGACCACTATTTAAGTTTCATCTATTTTAATTCAATATTTATGAATTTGGAATTTATAAACAAAAAGTATCATTTGAAAAAACACTTTTGTCGCCATAACATTTGCACTCTAGCACGTTCACTAATGTAAGAAATTATCTCCCTACCTGTATGTTTTGGATATAATTTAATTAAAGAAATGACAGAATATTATTGGAAGAAGAATTCTTTATGTTAACATCTGTAAACAGATATTATGGTCTCTTTCAAATTTAAATAAATTGAAATTATGTAAAACTGTTGTTATTCTTAATTTTATTTTAATGTTTGATGATAAATAATATTCTATCAGATGAAGAAACTATAATTAAAAGAAAACTATAAATAATTTTACATGACTGATTATGAAAAAAAAAAAAATGGGTCAATCATAAACCATGACCTTGTCTCATAGATTCTAATAAGTTACTTCGAATTTAACTATTGATTGAGATAAAAGTATTTTTGATTGACACATTTCTGACACTAGTACTTGGAAATTATTTATTAAACAGGATATATTTGGTAGCTAGACATAGATAAGTTTATTAAAATAAATAATAAAATATTTAAATGTATAAATATTATAGATAATGACAAGACCGATTATTATGTTTCTATGACTTTAAAATAATTTGAAGAGATAATTATACATGTTTATTTTATAGTTTTATTTTAATGAAACATAATAGTTTATTTGTGAGAATTTTATACATTTTACATATTAACTGACAGAGATAATTCAGTTATGCAAATGCTTACTTCATTTATTACGGATTGGGAGTTTTTTTACCTCTAAATATTATCCATTCTAGATACGCTTAAGCCCCAACAACAATCCAGAAGATACACTGGATCTCATTTAATCTAAATAGATTTTAAGGTTCAATATTCAAGTTTATTTTGTAGAGCTTCCTTTTTCCTATTGATCTCCCTGACCCTGGACGACTTCATCTCTTTTGCTGCAGACTAACTTTCTTCTTGTAAACACTTCAACCTCCTGATTCTTGTTTTCCCACAAATTGTTAAATGTAACTGGCAATGGGTGGCTTAGTTCTTTTTTGTAGTATGTTGCCAAACCTAGCCTTCTCTGTTCTGTTACTTACTGAGAGATTTTATTGTCATCTTTTGTCTTTTCTATTTTTGCTTTCTACATTTCTCAGACACCTCGTTTTTGTTGCCCTGGATCTGATTAATCTTTTTTTGTTCAGGACTTACAAGAGTATTAAGTTCCGGTTTAGAAACCCTTTTTTTAACGTCGATAAACATCCTATTTGCTAGATACTCCTATATGCTCTGTGATTTGCTATTGATGTATTCTCTGGTTAATGGGCTCCCAGGTATTAGAAATATTCAATCTTTCTTAAAAAAAATTACAAGAAGAAATTTATTTAAAGGCTACATTTTCTACTTTCAATTCCTAATGAGACATTTATTTATTATTGTTAAATTCAAAATTATATTGATTTCTTTATATTGCATAATGCTCATTTCTCAAAAGATTTTATTTTTGCCATTCTTTTGTAAATCAGTCTATATTTAATTTTGATATATACTATGTTCCAACACCTTGCTATGGATGTATTCCCAAAAGCAATAAACAAATAAATAAAATAAGCAGCTGAACTAAGTCTGCTTTTTTAGTTTCAAGCGCAGCAGAGGTGGATTACGCTAAAAGATTTGCGTTAGATTCTTTACGATAAGATGTGAGCTATTGCAGTTAAACGCAGTCCATTGTCACAAAGATAAATAGAAATGTGAGCTCAGTACACAAGTACACTGCTAAGAGTATTGGTGACAAACTGCTAGTGGGAGTCTGTAATATAAATTCTTTACATATTGACAATATGTCTTCTTCGAGTTGACGGTAGAGTTGACAATGTGTCTCTCCTCAAGTTGACGGTATCCAAATAACTACTGTCGCAATGGTTGAGGTAATGAATAAGTTACTTGAAAATAAGTTAGCCAACATTGCTACAAAAAATGACATTGGGTTCTGTTCAATGAGTGAAAAATTCTGGCATGTCTATTCATCAGGATTTTCCAGAAACAGTGCAATCTAGGAGGATTAAAATGCTTTTAGTAAAGAAAGAAGTTCTCCATGTAAATAAAGAACTTATGTTTCCGTCTGCAGACAGGGTTCTAGAAACTCATCTTTGCTATCTTCTTGTTTGTCACTTATTGTTTATAACATTCATGGGCTAAAGTCTAAAATTAATGAGTTATTTTTAAATTTTATTAATAATTACGATGTTTTCATTCTGTTTGAAAATTTCATGGCAGAAATGATTTTGGTTTATATAATAAATACTTTCCTGAATTCAGTTATGTTGGGTCCCACTCCCAGCCTATGTAACTTCTGGATTTGGGTGTGCTAATGGCGGTAGTCTGTATGCTATTAAATCAAGTTTATCTAAGGTTTGTTGTTTTTGTAATATTTTTTCAACAGATTTCATTTTTGTTAAGAATGATAAATTAAATTTCTACATTCTCCCTGTTTATCATAACTGTAAATTCTTGTTCTGAAGATTTCATAACATTTTTTTTGAATTTGTTTTTAGAATATAAAGTGGTTCTTAATGGCGATTTTAATTCGAGGGTAAGCGATCTCCAACGTCTACCTGATAACCTGTTTATTGATCACTGGAAATGTCGTTCATTTAGAAATTCTAAAGACAAATTGGCGAATAATAATGATAAGAAATTGCTTGAAATTTGTGATGCCTATTTATTTGTGAGTTAATTATTTTAAAGGGTTGTTTTGATGGGGATTTAGAAGGTGAGTTTACTACCTATGGTGGAATGGGATCTCCGATTATAGATCTTTGCTGTGCACGTTTTAATGTGCTTTCCAAGCCTTTTTCAGAACACTTCACGCTTTTCTTACTTTTCGCATGAATCTCGGCACTAGAGACATGTGTTTATCTCTTTTACCACAATTAGTCTGGGTAACATTAAAATGGATCAGTACCAAAGTAATCTAACCTCATTAATCAATAACTCTTCTTGTCATTCTCTAGACTCTCAAGACCAGGTTAATTTTTTGATTAACCTTATTAAGGTTTCTTGTCCTACCCCTACACTCTACTCTGATAAGTCTTTCATAAGATCATTTCGTAAAAATATCTGGTTTGTTTGCTGTGTTCAGGCTAGAAAAAAATAATTCTTACTGTTACATTTATATCGCAGAACAAAACCTAAATTTATTAAGTCTGCTTATATGAAGGCTATGGAGTCATATAAAGCAATTTGCGTAAATAGGAAGAAAGAGAGTTTTGATTCATCTGCAAAGCAACTTAATTCATTCAATCATTTTGGCAATTAATAAATCGTTTCAGAAAAAATAGTTTTGTGGACGGTAGTGTTAATCCACTCACCACTTGGTTATCACATTGTAATAATTTATTAAACGCTGTCTCTATCTTATTTGTTGAGGCATATATGCTTGCACTTTATTGGATGATTTATTTACTTCTATAAAATTAGCGTCGGTTATCAATAACTTGGAAAATAACAGAGCCCCAGTTCAGGACATATAAGTTACGAGTTTTTTAAATTTGCTCCAGGCATATTTCAAGATAAATTGTTATCGCATTTTAATTACATTATGATACTGTTACAACCCCTCCTTCATTTACTTACTTACTTACTTAGTTACTATGTAGCGCTACAGCCCAGGATGGGCCTTGGCTTCCTTAATAATGCCATTCCATACATCTCTATCCATGGCCTTTTCTTTCCACCTGCGGACGGAAAGTGTTCTTAGGTCATCCTCAACATCTTGAAGCCATCTTCTTCGTGGGCGCCCTTTTCTTCTCGTGCCATATACGTCTCCGTACAACATTTGCTTGGGCATTCTATCGTCCTGCATCCTTTCCACATGGCCCAGCCACTCAATACGTCGGATTTTGATAAATTGAACGACACTGACATCCTGGTATAGCTCGCACAGCTCACCTTTTTTACGGATTCTCCAGTTGCCTGACTCACTGTCTAACACAGGTCCGTATATTCTTCTTAGCATTTTCCGTTCAAATATCCTGAGGCTGTTTTCCATTGCAGCAGTAAGGGTCCACGTCTCTGCCCCATAGGTTAGCACCGGCCTTATTAAAGTCTTATATATCCTAGCCTTAGTAGTCCGGGATAAGTCGGGCGTTTTAAAAAATTTTCGGTTAGCAAAAAATGCGCGGTTGGCCGTCATGATTCTTTTGCTTACTTCAATTGAAATTTTATTTTCCTCATTTATTTCAGACCCTAGGGAAGTGAAGCTTTTAACGCGCTCAAAAATGTACCCATGTGCTGCGAAACAAGCGGTGTTATCACCTATAGTGCACAAATACTTAGTTTTTTGTTCGTTTATTCGCAGGCCCATCCTTTTGCTTTCCGTGTCAAGCTCCAACAGCATTTCCTTGAGCGTTCTACTATTTCGCGCGATCAAACATACATCGTCCGCATAAGCACAGATTTGTCTGGATGAGCGTAGTATGTTGCCAGTAGGGTTTAGCTTCAGCATGACTTTATGGAGGACGAGGTTAAATAGCGTGGCTGAGAGCGCGTCGCCCTGTCTCACTCCTGTCGTTACTGGGAACTCCCGACTCAGGCCACCGCCGATAAGCACTTTAGCACTACTATTGTCTAACATCATTGATGAGCCTAACTAGTTTGCAGGGAAAGTCAAATTCGCGTAGAGCTTCAATCATCTTATTTCTATTGACACTATCGAATGCCTGGCGATAGTCCACAAAGAGAATGTGTAACCCGATTTTGTACTCCCAACACTTCTCGAGCAATTGTCTGACAACGAATATTTGATCTGACGTTCCCCTACCTCCCCGGAATCCGCATTGATAGTCTTTTAAAACACGTTCAGCAAAAACATTAGTTATCTTTAGAAGGATGTTGGAGAAGATTTTGTACGCAATACCCAGTAGTGAGATACCTCGGTAATTCCCGCACTCAAGCTTGTCTCCTTTTTTATACATTGGGCATATAAGACTTGTTGCCCACTCCCTCGGCATTAGCTCATCTTTCCAGATATCCAGCACTAGCGAGTACAGTTGGTTTAACAATATTAACACCACCATTCTTGAAGAACTCAGCAACTAGACAGTCCTCACCCGGTGCTTTGTTACTTTTCAACCTTTCAACAGCATCCAGAAAATCTTCCATGTCTGGGGGCTCCAGATCATTCTCATCACTCAAAACTATATTCACCTCTGCCACATTATCGTTTTCATTTTCATTTTCGTTTTCGCCCTCCACAACACCCCCCTTACGTCCAAGCATCTCGCCATAGTATTCAGCCCATCTATCAACTACCTTGGACTTCTCCTCTATGATCTTACCAAGCTTATCCTTGCATGTATCCACTCTCGGTTGAAAACCTCGATTGATGAACCTAATGGCTCCATAAAATTTCCTAGTTTCATTGTTAGCTCTCGTTTCCTCAATTTGTTCTACTTCCTTTCTCAATAAGGCCCTTTTCTTAGAGCGGATAATCTTCTTCGCTCTCGCACGATATCTGTTGTAGTCGGAGGTGGATTGTCTGGTATTGCGCTGCATCATGGATAACCTATATTCATTTCGCTTCTTTAGAGCTTCTCTGCACTCATCATCAAACCAATCAGCATTCTTTCTTCTTACGTCCTCTCCTATTACTTCATCTGCAGCTTCATGAATTGCTTTCTTAATTCCATTCCAGTTCCTTTGAATACGCTGATCCCCATCTTCGTTTTCAAATCTGTTCTCATCCTCTCCCTGTCTCAGTTCATTTCTCACTTTATCGCCACAAATAACCCTAAATTCCTCCAACTTTTCTGGGTCCTTAAATTTTTGTAAGTTCCATCGCTTCCTCAAGTGGGACTGGCCTTGTGCTACTTTTGCCAAACGCTGTCTGAGCTTAATTTTAACCAAAATGTGATCAGAGTCACAGTTAGGTCCTCTGGCTGAGCGAACATCAATAATTGAGGAGGAAAGGCGCCGAGATATAAGCACATGATCAATTTAGGTCAGTGATCCATTCGGTGCTTTCCACGTTGCAGTATGAATCTTCCTGTGGGGAAAGAAGGTGCTCTTAATTATCATATCATTTGCTTCGGCGAACTGGCACAAATGCATGCCGTTCTCATTAGTCAGGTCATGAAGTGAGTGAGTCCCGGCGACTGTACGCGTAAAGCTCTCTTTACCGACCTGTGCATTTAAATCACCCAAAATAATTTTTGTATCATACCTAGAAGCAGCTTGTAGACTTCTTTCTAATTGCAGATAAAAGCTACTTTTTTCATCTTCGTCACTATTCTCCGTGGGGGCGTAGGCTGATATTATTGTCAAATTTCTAAATCTGCCTTTCAAACGCATCTTACATAATCGGTCACTTATTGGCTCAAATAGTAATAAGTTACGGCGCATTTTTTTAGTTATCATGAATCCGGTCCCCCTTTTTCCAGCTTTTTTGGCTTCACTATAAAATAAAGAGTAGGCTTTCCTATCAACTCTATCATGCCCACTCCATCTAATCTCCTGCAGAGCTACAACGTCAATTTTATATTTTAAAATTTCATCTGCTACCTCTACCATCTTTCCTGGTTGCAGCATTGTCCTCACATTCCATGTGGCTAGTGTCCAATCCAAGTTCCGTGGTCGTATCCTTTTATATCCATCCAGCTTTTCATTATTAGTTTTCAGAATCGAGGGTATTTCAGTTATGCAGGGGATTGGCCCACAGTAACCTAGCTTGATGGGGGGGCTGCCCCCTTAAGGCTCTCAGGCTAGCCTATGAATCTTAGGAGCGGTAGTCCTAAGGTGTGTACGGCTTGTGTCCTTTGTCTGTGATGCAGTGATTGTTGTTTAAGTGTGCGGTGTACTGTTCTGGTGAGGGTGCATGGTGTAGTGAACTGTGGTATCCCGTGGGGGCGTTACTCCCCAAGTAACTGCGTGCATCAGTTACCCCTTGCGGGTAAACGATTTTCTTTAAAATGGCATATTAACTACACATCCAAAGAGATATAACTTATTTGAAAACATTTCTCTGGAATAATTCATGTAAGAGAATTTTTGGGGGACGGTGGGGTTATGGATGAATGAGTGGGGGTGGGGTTATTCCTCTAGAGTTCTATTTTAATTTATTGCACAATTGTATCATCTAAATAATATTAATCAGAATTAAGTATGTGATAAAATTACGAGTTTGAAGATCGGATGACCGGAAGTGGTTTTTGCTGAAAAGAATTTTTCACTTTTCTGCTATTCTCTGTAAAACGGCTCAAACGATTTTCTTTATCTAAGTATGTGAACTACACATACTTAGATAAAGAGCAAAGTTTTATTTGAAACATTTCTCCGGGTAAAGTCATTTATGGGGGGCTTTTGGCGGATGGGTGGAGTTAATGTTGTCCTCTATAGCGTTAGTTGATTATACAATTCTACCATCTAAGCAAAATTAATTAGAAATAATTAGACTGTCAAACATCAGTGATTTAGATTTCATTAAATTTGTTATACTAACTATGAATATAGAGTTTCATCAGTTTTGTTTGCAACTTTTTGCCAAGAAAGTTCATTTAAGGACGTTTTGCAGGGGAGGTGGGGAGGAGGGAGTTTCCTCAACAAAGTGATTTTTATTAAGCTTAGATTCGCCCATAGATATAAACATTTAGTAAAAATATAAAATTAAAAAGATTTGTCAATTTCAATTTTTTAAACTGCAGAAAGAGAAGTTGTGTTGTATGAGTGTTTCACATCCGGTTTTTTATTTATTTGCTTCTAGATCTGTTCTATATGCCAACATTGGCATGTAGATTGAGTTACATGTGACCAAGTGAAATTTCTCACCACAACAGCGCAACCGATCTCAAATTTTACCGCGTCATACACGTTATATGACCGCGCATCTGTTACGCCTACTATGGCTAAGCCGTTCACTATCAGATTAGAAGAAATAAGTTCCGCCCAATTAACACCCGGTTATTGTGAAAAAAAATATCTGTTGTGAAACACTCACATGACTTTCTCTCACTCTAATTAATACAATTTAATCAAGAAATGTTCCTTAAAATTGCAATGTTACAATGTTTAGTTGAATTGGCCATAAAAATTGTGGTGGGGATTTTACTTGTATACCTAGTGGTGGATTTTACTTGCATACTTATGTGGAGCGCTCTATAGCAAAACCAAGAAAGCTTGTGCAAATTTAAATTTATACCAACTAACAGACCCCCAATACGTCTCTAAAATCGAAGTAATACGTTTCTATCAATGCAGCTACATTTCAGGTTTAAAGAAAATTGTTGTAACCGTTTTCGAGAAAATTCCAAAAAAAGTCAAAAACCTATTATATAAAATTACACTTCTGGTTGATGGATTTTCGACCAAAACCGAGGTGTCTCAGGCGGTGGTGCCTACCAATAAAATACCAAGTTTGAAATTCCTGCGAATTTTCGTATTTGAGATATTCTGTTAATACGTCACATACATACGTCTGTATGTAACGAATCATTTTTTTCGTATTCAGGGGACCTCAAAACATGTATTTTCGGTGGAAACGCAATTTGGAAAATCTTGCACGATCGTAATACTTCCTCTTACTAGGAATAAGAGATAGTAAACATAATCAAATTCGGTGCCTTAAAATCAATTCGCAAACGGCAACTGAATAAGCAATATTTTACAACAGCCTCAAGCTTACAACAATATCTTACTATCCTCTTGCATCAAGAAATAAATAGGAGTTCTGACCAGCACTGTATCAAGAAAGTACCGCTCGCAAGCGCTATCTATTGAAAAATCGTGAAAACAAAAAATAAGTAAATAAATCAGTAAACTTCGGTTGAGGAATTTTTACCGAACTTTTGTATTGGATGTCAAATGGTACCTACAGAGCTTCCTCAGATTTTTCAATTTTGTTATCTTATTATTTTAGTATATATTATTTAGTATTGTAACCAACAAATTAAATAATGTTATTTAAATATAAGTAATTAATAGCAGAGTAGCAAAAGCCTTGCCAGAAATGATGTAGAAATTGCTGACTCGGGAATTCTTCCCTCTTCAGCGTGGATTCCTGGAGCCCAGAGAGCGAATTGAAAAGAGTCAGTCAGTGGTGACGGTTGTTTCTAGACAGTGATGAACTGTTACTTGTGGCTGTGTGCCTTTGTGCTGGGTGACTAGCTTTTCTGTATCACTTTTGGCAAAGCTTCAAAATAAATGTTCGGATAGTTTACATATACATCCGGTTACTTTTATTATTCTATATTAGCTTGATCTATTTCACCGGCAGTTTGTTTTTTCAGATCGAATAAAACTTCCATTCAATAATTAGAGTAATTCTCTAAGTACTTTCCCATTAATTAAGATTTAATTATTTCCGTTAAATATCAGAGTTGTAATTTTAAGTAGAACATATCGTTTATGATTGAAATCTTTATGGATCCGTAATAGTCACGCTTTGCTTGTTAATAAGATAATTATTTCTTGAAGGTATAAATTTAGATTCAGTATATGATTATTGCAATATAGTGAATAGATAAATAAATAATCCTGTATTTCTGAAGCCAAGGCTCGTGTGTGTGAGTATTCCCGCCTATCCCCTCCCCAACTTTCCCACTCGTTTACAGTATATTTTTTATTTTTAAGGGGGAGGCCAATGCACCGCGACCCATTTCGATCTATTGTGCTATGCCCCCTGGGCGCTGCAGACTATTGCCCAGATGGACAGATGTCCTTCTCTGAACATCCATTCTACAAAACCTCCATCAGGTTGAGATCCCTGAGGAATCCCAATACCCTGACGGGCTCTAGAGAGGGTATATTCCCCTCCTCTATTTTATTGTTTAGTATAAGTAATTTTCTCCACTTCTGATTTTCAATTTTCTTAATACTTGTGTCTTTAACATTTCATATTCGACGAAAAGGAAGTGATAGATCCCAACTGGTAGCTCACCCAGTGGCTCCTTCAAATCCATTTTACTGAAAAAAAAAAATATTATAAAACACAAGTGACCAAACTATTGTATACAATTGAGACACTAGTTTAAAGGGAACTCCGACAAACTAGAGAAACCATTCAGTAAAAATCTACTTTAGGTTTGAGCTTTTCCTCAAATTCGAAAATTGCGACGCATTTAGTTTTTCATAGAATGATAATAAAAAGGAGTTTTGCTACTGTCTCGCTAGTGTTCATATCGGCTCTTCATTTATTTGGATATTACAGTGTTTTTTGTTCTGGTGTTTTTGTGATTAAACATTATATTGCTCTGAACATGGAGTAAAATTTTCTAAATTTTTCACCAAGCGTTTCGTAATTAAAATATTAAAAATCTGACTTTTTTAGTTCAAAATCTGGCCGATAGTGTAACAGTGGCATTAGTGTGCATGTATCAAGGTGAGTGGGGGGTATTACTGTTTTTAGGCTTTGTTTATGAAGGAAACAAACATACAAGCAGTTGAAGAGTTAAATAACCTTTAAATGCACCATAGAAATTAAAATATATTTGGTTAAATACTGCATATACACTGATAAGACTGAACAATTTTCGAGTTACTATGTCTGTTATTATGAATTTACACGAGTGGCCTAATTTTCCAATTTCGACTTCAAATATTACCATAAATACTGACTCCAACCCTCCCTCCATCTATAACTGGAACACTTCTGCAATGCCATTCACCGAATCCTGTTTTGACTCAATTAAATTCGAGATCAGTTGATTCTCTATCAGTTTTAGCAGTGTCTAAAATTGTTACCCCTTTGTCAATCTTATTGGATTCAAAATTTTCGTTTTTTGCAGGTTCCAAAAAGGATCACCAGGCTTTGCTTGGACTACTTTGTGACTAGAGTGGAGTAAATACTTTGTGATACATATGTATTGGTAACATACACAAAATTTGTAAATTTCTTGAAAACAATAGGCCATGTAACATCAATCCATCTGAACAAACTTTTATTTATAATAAAAATCTCAACATAGCTCTAATGCGGGGCGACCCATAATCATTTATGTTACAACCTTTAAGCATGTGGACATGGAGAACAAAAAAATGTTTGTGCATAATGTACATAATGTTTGATTAAAATCTACTTATAAAGTAAGTAGTTCAAAATACTTGACTGTTATTTTCTAAATCTGTACATGGTACACATTCATAAGAATCAGGTGAGTTCCTACGAATTTGTGGTATTAGCAGTTTTTCATTTAAATTTTCATTAGGTTTAGTACAAAGTATGATCAAAGTACCAACACTGAAACTGACAATCAGTCCAATTGTTATAAATAAATTAAAAGATATTCTGTACAGATAGGGAACATCCGGGTCAAATATCACAGGCGTGCTGTAGGGAGAGCCTCTGGTCATGCTGAAATAAATAAAGTATTGTTAGTGTCCAGTTATCAAGATAAAGTACCACTGGCATAGCAGTACAATATTGAGATAAAACTGTAAATTACTTTACAAATATATGGGATACATTGCCGACACAGCCTTCAGTGCTCACTATTTTAGTTGTATATTTTATTTTACCAGCGGCTATTGACCACATACTGCCCAATGACATCCATACAGTTATTAAAGAACCTGTTAGTGCCCCTATAATGACTCCCTGAAATGAGAAGTAATAATTAATGCACACTGTAACAGTAATCTTGGATACATAAAAATTAATAAACACAAATATGGTGCATTATGTCTCTATATTTATAGAATTTAAACAAGAGATAACAATAACTGATATAGAGGTTTGTCCTATTGTGAGGTTACTCAGGTTTTACCCAATAATAACAGCGTGACTGGCAGGTGCCATGGTGATAGATAATTACAATTAAATTACCTTAATGTTGGCATTTCGAATAAACAAACCAAAAGAAAATAGAAATATTTTTAATCCACCAGCAAAACTCAATAGTGTTATGGACATCTGCAATCAAATGACAGTCCTAATTATAGAAATTATTGATTATTTTTTAATTATTAAAAAAGGATAAAACGAAGTACATGCAATCTGTTTACTTTCTCTTACTCCTAATAAGAGGTACTATTGCGATCGTGTCAAATTTCCAAAATTGAGTTTTCAACGGAAATGCAGGTTTTGAGGTCTCTGAGACAGAAAACATTGTTTTTAGCAAATGATCTGTGTGAGTGTGTGTACGAAATATCTCAAAAACGAAAATTTGCAGGAAGCTCAAACTTGGTAATTTATTTAGCTACTTCCGGAAACGAAGGTGTCAGGCAAAGTCACCATCCGAAAGATGTTGGCTTTATTGATTTTTTCCCCACTGATTCACGATTATCACGAAAATAGCACCAACGATTTTCTTTAAATTGTAATGAAAACCTATATCTTTTAAGAGAATAGGTGTACTGGAGTGAAGGTTCCCTCTAAAGTTCCAATTCAGTGCGATACATGGCTCGACCATCTCTATAATATTAATATAAATTAGAATTATTGCAACAAATTCAAATTTGAAGAAGTTTTTGGGTGGGGTGGGGTGGGGGGATTGTCACGGAACGATATAACGATTTCCTTTAAACACGGAATACTAACTGCACAGATATAAACCTATCACTTTTATTTGTAACACTTTTCTGAAAAAATTGTTCTTAGTACATGTGTGGAATCTGAGACGTTAAAATTCAAATATATGTTTTCAATGTTGTTGGGATTTCTGCAATCATTCTCTATCTGCCGCGGTAGGCACTTTACCCTCCCACCACCCGTACACTAATTTTAAAACAAATGAGCTCAATTTGAAATTTAAAGAAAGTCGTCATTATATAAATAATATTATTAAGGGGAGTGAGAGAAAGTGGTGTGGGGGTTTCACTTCAAATTCTTTATTCTTACTTGCATTATTCCAGTAGCAGAATTCAAGGCAAAAATTCCACCATTAACTATTAAACCAAGCAGTACAACTATTATCTTCAAATATAGATTAGTTCGGGCATTGTTTAAAGTCACGGGCACCAGCTTTATGAAATCTTCCAGAATATTTCCAGACAAAGTGTTCATTATAGTTGATAGTGTGCTATTAAAATAATTATATTAAGATCAATATCAATAATAACAAAATTAATTATGATCTGCTGTAATTTTTAATGTCCGTTCATACTGTCGTCTTTTGATTTTTTGACACTGTATAAGTTGCAGACTTGTAAATACAGGAGGCCACGAGAATGCTTCTGCAATCAACAAGATTCCTTGCTGAAAAGAGCCAATCCTATCAGACCAATGGTGTAATTACCATAACCCGATTACTATTTCAGGACAGTGCCATACCTATAGCAGTGTAGAGCGACGGTGCACATCACTGACTATTACCATGCACATAACGGAACTGGCATCCAATTGCAGCTGTTGCTGGCAGTTGCAAGTTCACTTTTACCGCCGGAATAATTTCAGCCCTCATTCCATCCACTATTTAGAAGGCACAAGTTGCCTTTGCAAAAGATCTTTGAAATGCAGTTCTGTCCATAGTAATATGGCCGACTTTGTGAACACAGCTACATAGTGGGCTGCTACGTAGTCAATTTATGGGTAATACACTACTATACAGCCAAAGTTGACAATATACACTGACCCAAGCTTATTTTAGAATTATACCTCAGAGAAGCCGAGAGAATTCCAGCTAAAAACAGGCCACTAAGTCCGGGTAGATTTCTTCCAATCTTCAAGACATGGTAGGTTATTAACTGATCTGCATCCTTCAGTTCCTAACGAAATAATTTAACACAGTTAACCATTCAACTAATACAGTTATATTACATAATATGTGTCTGTTACAAGCAGTGTCTCTCCTGCTACAAGCAGTTCAAACTTGATATTTAAGTGTCAACATGGCACCCGACATTAAGGTTTTGATTAGAATCGATCAAACGAAAGTAACACCTTACTGAATGAATTTTCAGTTTCCTGCAATTTTCTCAAAAAACGAGCCAACGATTTTCTTCAAACTTGGAATATTAATTATACATACAAAGAGCTACAACTTTTATTACCAACACATCTCTCGAGAAAGTAAGCGGGCTTTTGTGGGAGGGATGAGGCTATGTTTTCCTTTGATGTGCTATCTTAGCTGGTAGTCACATAAAGTTATAAAATCTTATATGTGCATCTCGGCTAGTGATCTTTCTACATATTACGAAGATGTTAATATTGATTGCCGCAGAGATTGTTTCAAAATGACTATTCAGATGTAATGTTACACTACAACATAAACATATATAAGTACCACGTTACCATAAAGAAATTAGAAGAAACATCAAATATTAAATTGAAAATTACCTTGTTCAAAAATGGGTCGCAATTTTGGTATGTTGCATACATCAATAATCCTGTAATGACAACCATTGCGCTATGTGTAAAATGTGATAAGGCACTGCTGATTAGAATTCTGCAAAAAAATGTTCCAAAATGAAAACTAAATGGCATTAATTCATTATTTTGACTCAAGTGAAGATGTCTATTCTAACTGCTACTTAGTAGCACTGGTGGATAGGTAGTAGGGTAGACAGTTACTGCTGGATAACTGAACATTCATAACCTACAGAAACCTCTCACACTGCTTTAGAAAGTTTAATTTTATTTTAATTATAAATGTTTAATCTTTTGTTTTTAGTAACCTATATTAGAATTAATATGATTGCAGATCTTATATCGTGTTAAAATATTAATTATGCCACTAATCTATAGAGCAGAATTTATTATTATGGGATCGGCACTTGTTAAATAAGAGCACTAATGATGAACCTACAATATAATGTCAACTTTTGAGACAATCTTGAAAGCAACTTTTAAGCGTTCTGGTAGTCAACACTTCAACTACCTTCAAGTAACTTAATTATATTAGATAATAATATGAATGAAAGAATATGCAGTTTTGTGTTTTCGGTGAAATGAAAGCATATTTGTACATAGCTATGGTGGTACAACAACATATATCAGCCTGAGAATGGCAGAACTTTTAAGAGTAGACACATAATGTGCCTTTACTTAGTTAAAGGTTTAAAACTATTTACTAACATTTTCAATTTTTTAAAATTAGACACTGACAGACAGCGCTGTATAATGGCAGGACTTGTACATGCTCCTAGTGAAGATGAAAAACCAGTGATCCACAATAACCACGTAGAATGCCTTGAAAAAGGACTTGGGTCGAAACTGTAAAGAAAAAAATTGTGTACAAATTTTAGTTGATTGTATTCTTAATAATTAATCAATATTTTGTTAAAGTGATTTAAATAAATTCATAAAACTAGAATTTTTAGCGAAATCAAAAGTTACTTTGTTCCTCATACTAACTTGTGTTTGTTACGAGTTAACAAGAAATCTAACAAGAATTCAATCTAGATGTTGAATTGGAAGTGATATGTTATTTATAAAGAAAAGGTTTACATCAAATTTTGTTCCAATAAACAGTTTCTGATTAGTTGCCAACAGCTTTATGATTAAGGAGTGTGTAAACTGAACTTGCTCTGTCCAAGTCTGTGTTATCACGCTGTCTGACAAACGCATCCTGAAGATGGGCGAACGCTTGAAACCGGTCGATGACCACAAAATGAAACAGGCTATCCCGGAAAATGTCTCTGATGCTTTATGATTACCTGTGTACTGGAATTTGAATGTTATTGGCATACACTTTTATTATTTTTAAAAAAATTTCGTTTGAAAGACTCACATGGCTTTTTCTTATTCATGTTATTCAATTATTATATAGTACAAGTGCGCATTTACGAAACAGTTTTTCCACTTTTCAACGAATTTCATTAAATTTGGTACACAAACTATAAAATTTGTCAATTATAATTTTGAGAACTGGAGTAAGAGTAAGTTGTGTGAGTGTTTCACACCAGATTTTTTTTTCTATTTCTATACAAACACAACCATACGAATACAGATATTACTTGAAAAAATTAAGTCTTCCTCCTTGACCGACAATGTCGATTGCTTTATTTACACCGCCGACATTAACAACACTGACAATTATTATTGTTATCATAGAGCCGTACATGAACAGTGCCTGAATGAAGTCCGACCATACTACACCACGTAGGCCACCCTGAAACAGATATATTATTGACAAAATAGTAGAACATCTGTCCTAGAATTAATAATAATATAAATACTGACCAGAAATGTGTAAACAGTACATAACCAACATACTACTGTTGTCAGAATATAAAAAGGTATTGGAATCACTGTAAATATGAGTATATGAGAAGACATTAATAATCTAGAAATTAGACTCATCTAAAAATTTAGTAATATCCCCAGTTAGGTAGGTACCTTTTGTCACAGCAGTGCACGCTGAATACATCACTATTAGGGCATGAATAACCTAAAAAAGAACAAAATAAAATTAACTTATAAAGATGTTACACCTAACACAAAAACGGCCGCTTTTCTTGAAAAATATTATCATTGCTCAAAAACAGAGAAAAAGTGATTCATCTGGTAATTTATCCGTCATAGCATGCAACTTTCATATTCCTGACGGATTTCGGATTTTATGTTTCTGTTTTACACACACTTGTAGCCATCAACAAGCCAACAAGTGTGGTGTATAACAGAAACATTACGTTGGTGTAAACTCTCTACACGAAATTAATTAATTTGCTCTGACGATGGATGAAAATTCCAAACTAAATATACATGTGTAAAAGAGTTAGCAACCTTTTCCCTTTATAACGGCATGAATAATGTCGAAACGTTGAGAAATGAGACATTAAAAACGAAATAAACAAGACTATGAAAAAATATATGGTTCATTCAATCAAACTTCACCTAATAATTTAGAAAAAAATATTTATAAATCTAAGTATACTAACTGATTTAACGTTCAGCTATCCAAATTTAATATCACTATCAAACAAATTAATATAAATTTGCTTAAAATATTACCTGAGCAATTATAACAACGCCAGATCCTAGCAGACGTACAGTTTTATTAAATCGCTTTTCAAGGTACTATAATGCAAACAAACAACAAACAAATTACATAAAACATAGCAGTGCCCTAGAAATGCACATTAAATACATAATATTAAATAATTAAGATCATAGATAAATATCTAGATAGTATAAGAGGGTCATTCAATAAGTACTGTGAATTTACAGAACGTAAGAGAAGAACTGTAAATTTAAGAATATCTGCTTAAGAATAACGAAACTTTCAATATCATCAGTGACACGCCTTGTCATCAGTTTAAACATGTACAAGCTGTAATATTGCTAACGGGTATCACAAAGAACCCAGACCGACTTCAAGCAATGTTATTTGAAGGAAGGTGGTGGATTTTTGATAATAATGTTGACTTGGTGAACGAGGATGGAGCTTGAATCCAAGCGTAATGTGGAAGTATCCGGGCTTTCTGAAATGGAAGAAAGTCAAGAATCCACAACGGCGCCGATGATTTGCTAATGATTTATTGGAAAGTGAATGGTTCAATTTTGTTTTGCAAGGTTAGCGTACTATGAACAGGCAGTAAATACAAGAGAGATACTTGATGATAAAGGAAACCTGCGTTCCTGAGAAACAACGTGTTTACCGAGGAAAGGTCTTACTTCAGGAATATTGTGCGCAATCGACACTTGAAATGATTGTGTTGTACTGGGAGGTTCTGTCAGATACAACCCGCAACTCTCTGTTTGGTCATCCCGAGGGGACATTACGTCATTATGCGTTGTGCCGTCAAATTTCACAGCAACGAAAAAATGAAAACCAATGTTCAGAAGTGTTTGATACTTGAAGACAATTTGTTACAGTCGGGATAAAAAGTAAAAAAAAAAAAGATGTGACAATTGAATAGTTTGTTGTATTAGAAGTTTATATTTAAAAATACCTAAATTGGGATATTCATTTAGTATATCACTGGATAACGTTCAAACTCTAACCATATGTTTATTTATTTACTGAATTACCCAGTTATTTGAATGATAGAATCAAGAAATAATATTTTATATACCTCAAAGTAGGAAGTGTATTTTAATTCATAAAATACCGGAACGTAAAAGAAATAAAAGCACACATAACCAGTCATATGTCCAATCTGCATAAATAACATTTGCATTCCATAATAGTAGGATTCTCTGGACATGCCAACAATCCCTATGCTTGAAACTGTGCTGGAATTAATCATTAACATTGCATTAGTGATATATTAATTTAAATATTACTACCACATTCCAAGACAGGAGTAGATCGCGATTTATAAAGGGATTACCATCAGTAATTTGGAGGACGGCAGCAAACAGGTTCAAGGACATATGTAACAAAGAAAAGGAACATTTATAAATATGTTTTTTGATTTGCCATAGTTAGATCTATTGGAATTTGAAATAGATCTTTGGATGAATCTCTACATTGGGGCCATCTTTGGGGAATCTTTTTGAATATGAAGATTGACAGAAGGCTCTTAAATTATTTAGCTGGAAACACTTTTATCTTACTGCAGTTCTCAGCTTCCTGCAGAAATTACGATACTGGCCGGGATTTTGCCCACTCTCAGTGTGACGGGGAGCCTCGCCTATTCTTCCCTAACTTTCTCGCTCAGTCTCTTCTAGGAGCCTATAAATTTCGTACCAGGTGGTTATTCAATGAATTCCTGTGGAGCGCCTTCAACACTTTATGGCATCACAATGTTCTTACAAGAGATAGACAGACAAATGCGAGGGAAACCTATCAGAACTCTTCTTTTTTTTCAGATAAGAAGTCTTTTGATTTTCGGCTTGGGTTAGGAGTTAGTTAAGATATTTCCTTATGTTCTTTTTTGTCTTTAATCCATTTCATTCCATCATGGATCAAGAGGCAAAACGGGCCCTGATATCTTCAGGACTGTTCCAAGTTATTACTTGTACTGCTTGTGATGCCATTGAAAACATAGCTCATAAGATTACATACCCTCTGTTAACTATTGGGGCGGTATTGAGGCATTTCATGTTATTTATGAAAGAGCGAAGTCCAAGTTCTTCTCCAACAGAACCCCTGAAATCGATTTTCCAGGACAATATTACACACTACACACCACACGCACATATATAATATAATAGTGCCTTATATATAACAATTTCAAAACACAATTAAAGAATTACCTCGCCATATTGGATAGAATTATGGGTATCGCAGGTAGATTTCTGCCAGCAAATAAATACTCATCAATTGTATTAGGTTTATTCTTCAAGATGCCGTGGTAAAGTCCAACAGTTGTAGAAAATATTAACATGAGTACAAATATCGTGTAGTCTATCCAGGTCATCTGGTCGGACTGCTCCATCTTAAATATTTCGACCGAAAATTAAAAAAATATAATACTATTAATTTGTCGTTTTTTTTTTCCAAATAAGAAAGAAATTGGAAAAGTTAATAAGTACACTTGATTAACAAAGAAATGAAATCTTGGAAACAGCTCGAATTATTTTCTTTCTATCTGCACAACTACTTTCTTTTTTATATTATTTGGTTGATTCTAGGGTAATTGCATCGTTCGTTAAGCTCTTTTAAAGTGCCGTTTTTGAGTACATTGTGTGGTTCTGCCATCTATATTTAATATTAAGGTGTATTAATAAAATTTTAGAATTCCAAATTTAAAAAAGTCTGTATTTAAAGCAGCAAGAGCATGTAATCAGAGAATTTACAATTTTCTCGAAAACCCTTATTTTTAAACTTGTAATGTCAATTGTACTGATCTATTTGAAATAGTTTTGCGCAATTTCTTTTTCTAGAAACTAACAATAATATTTGCTCAGACCACTAACGCCAACGTTCATAAAAATTCTAAAGAGCCAACGTTCTAAAATATACTAACATTGTTAAAATATCTTCTAGTGGTGTAATTGCAGACGGTTTGAATATTGTGTTAGACGGAACTATGCGGAAACTATGCAGTAGACTTTCTAATTGCTATATAGTGCAATAATGTGATAAAATTTTTTAGCTTAAGTAGCGATAAGTTACACCATTAAAATTTGCATATTACTGGAAGTTTATGTAAATTGAATATATTTATATATTGCAATGTTAAATTTTCAATAAAAAGTTTTACTTTCTCTTACTAATATAAGAGCCTATTGCGAGCGTGCCCGATTTTCGAAATTGAGTTTTCATCGCCAATACACATTTGAGGTCCCCTGAGTCCAAAAAAAAGTGGTTTTGAGAAAATAGTCTGTTTGTGTCCGTCTGTGAGTGTGTGTGTGTGTGTGTGTGTGTGTGTGTGTGTGTGAGTGAACAGAATATCTCAAAGACGAAGAGTCGCTCAAACTTGGTATTCCGTTAGCACACCGCATCAAGTCACGAAGATTTCGATCAAAATCCATCAACCGAAAGTGCGAGCATTCCTTGTAATTTGAAAATATATCCTTCATTTTTGTTACAAAATACTGTGAAACTATTAATTGGCGATTCACTGTCATAGAATAATCAGTAAGTGAATCAAATTCTTACCGAGCCATCAGGCTTTACTACTGGAATAATGGGTGTAGCCTGTACTGAAGTTTCCACCCTTCTTATAATTCCTGAGGTTTCCAATCGATCAGTTCTTCGTCAACTTTTTTACACAAGGAGTACGACAAGGTTCGAGTCTTAACGAAATGTGGGGTATAATGCGGCTTCTATTGAACTTCACAAATATACTGTTTATCTATATTTTTATAAAAGATGTAATTTGCTATTTAAATCAGATTATGAGGAAAATTTCACTGAGTTATTGGTAGATGAAGATTTATTAAATTCAGTCATCCAATATCGTCCAAATAACAAGCAATAATTTTATTTAGCCACGAATATTTGTGACTAATATTTATAGGACATGCTGCACTACCTATATAATTCTATTTGAATAGGTACCACCATTTATTACGGGGCTTTACTCTAATGACCATATTAGTAAGTATTATTACGTTTAATTATTTTATTAATAGGCAAATATTCCTTATCAATTATGTCTATTTGCTTAATAGAATCTAGATAACTAGAATTTATTCAATATTTATTCCTTTTTATGATAATTTACCTTTTTTTTAGCATTATTACCCTTACCCTTACTTTTAGCCTTATTTTTTTTTTTTAAGGCGTGCTACATGTATGGTCATTGGCGCTCGGAGCCTTCTCAGTGCACTGCCGGCCTCCGGACAGTTTTCTCTCGTTACAGTCAACACTGTCCATCACCGGTAAGTGAGCTGTAGAGGCTTCTAGGAAGAAAAAATAGACATGCGTTAGAAACATGATTATTACTTATTACGATTACAAACAGAAAAATGTAACTTTCCGGCTCGGTAGTGCTCTATGACCGGGTTTAAATTATTTTTTTACTTTGCAAGTTACTATTTAATTTTAGGGCATTCATTAGGTTAGAAGGAAATTCAGGTGTTGGATTAGAGTCCTTTTTGTGAAGAATTGTGCGCTCTTTCCAAAGCCATTGATTGCTATTCCATTCCATAGCTATTTCAATAGTATTGTCAAGCGGTGGACCTTCCTCCTCCAACAGGCGATCAATTAGGTATTTGGATCTTAACCCACTGACAAAAGATATATCTAGAAAAAGGTTCGATTTCTATTTTTAGAAATTCATGCCTGGCGGAAATTATTAATCTTTTGGGGCTCAAATATTTCCTTATAACTTCCCTTATTCATCGAATTTCGTAGAGGTTTCGGCGTGTATGAGATTTTTTAGGCCATATAATTTTGGACCAATTTCTGCAATTAATATATACCTTTTCACATTCGGATACATTTTGTAGATTGCTAAAAGCCTGTGAACACTAACATGTTCATTTACGTCATAGTGATCGAAATTTATTCCAGGAACTTTCGAATTTAACAGCAGTTAAAGAACTACGTAAATCTGCTTTGCTGTTTTGCGCCATTCAATCCAAAGCCTGGTGCTTGTAGATTAGAGGATGGCTCGTTCACGACCCAGGAGAGTGAAATTTTGAACCGTTGGGCGCGGCATTGCGATAACCTCCTAAATGAGAGTGTAGAAAAGACACCACTCAGATAACGATCCCTACTGGAGACGACATTGAACCACCCGATGATGAAGAGATTAGGGCCATCATAGTTAAAATGAAAAATAACAAAGCCCCTGGCAATGACAATATGCCCGGAGTTGTTTAAAAGTGGTGGAGAGGAGCTCGCTAAAGAACTGAGAGAAATATTTCTGAAAGTCTGGACTAGCGAAGTAATGCCCGAATCTTAGGGAAAAGCTGTCATATGCCCAATTCTCAAAAAAGGAGATTCATTGAATTGTAGCAATTATCGGGGCATCTCACTCCTCAATTGCGTCTGCAAAATATTCTCCAATATCTTATACGCTAGGCCTGTCCCATATGCTGAGAGAGAGATAGGCAAATACCAATGTGGTTTCAGAAGGAACAAAGCAATTATAGATCAGATATTTACCCTTCGATTGATCTTGGAAAAAGGTAGTATAACCTCCAAACCCATCATCTATTCGTGGATTTCAAGTGCGCCTATGATAGTGTTCGAAAAGAGGGACTTTACAAAGCTCTCGTCGACATGAATATCCCACCGAAGCTGATCCGATTAATAAAGATGACTATGTTAGGCGCTCAATGCTCTGTGCGCGTGCAAGTCAGCATCTCTAATGACTTTGGTGTCAGCAAAGGTGTAAGACAGGGAGACACCTTATCATGTCTACTCTTTAACCTCCTGTTAAAATATGTTATTCGTAAGGCCAACATTCAGCGGACGGGTACAATATTCCACAAGTCTGTACAGATTCTGGCATATGCGGACGATGTAGATATTGTGGGGAGGTCCTTTAGAGACATGGAAGAGGCATTCCTTGGCCTTGCTAGAGCGGCCGGCGAAGTGGGACTGACAATAAATGAGAGCAAAACAAAATATATGATTGCAGAAGAACCAGCGAGGCGCACCAGTAGCGTGTCCACAGGAGGTTTCAATGTTGAAATGGTAGATTCCTTCACCTACCTTGGCACTGTAGTCACTGAGGACAATAATGTATCCGCAGAAATTAAAAAGAGAGTGGTGCAGGCAAATAAATGCTATTTCGGAATCAGCCGACGTATTAAGAGCAAACTTGTATCATGGAATACAAAAATTATTCTTTACAAGACGCTCATTCGGCCTGTTTTCTCATATGGTTCTGAAACGTGGGCTATCTCTAAAGGAGATGAAAGGATACTGCAGCTTTTCGAAAGGAAGATCCTCAGGAGGATTTATGACCCTGTTAGAGAGGATAGTAACTACCAGAATGGTCCTTGAGGAAAGAGTCCAAAAGACAAGGAGAGTTGGTCGTCCTAAATCCCGCTGGGTTGACGGCGTCAGCGAAGACTCCAAAAAACTATTAAATGTGAGAAATTGGAAGGCTGCCGCATTGAACAGAGAGGACTGGTGGAAGCGGATCGAGGAGGCCAAGGCTCAGTAATGGTCATCATTTACAAGGAACGGTTAAACATCTAAGTTCTGTAATATACCTAGAAAAAGGTTCGCCTTCTGGATGATTTCTATTTTTAGAAATTCATGCCTGGCGGAAATTATTAATCTTTTAGGGCTGAAATATTTCCTTATAACTTCCCTTAATTCATCGAATTTCGTAGAGGTTTCGGCGTGTATGAGATTTTTTTGGGCCATATAATTTTGGACCAATTTCTGCAATTGATGTATATACCTTTTCACATTCGGATACATTTTGTAGATTTAGAAAAGCCTGTAGTCATTAACATGTTCATTTACATCATAGCGATCGAAATTTATTCCAGGAACTCTTTCGAGTAGAATTTGCCCTCCTTGTAGTGGAGTTTGACTTGTAGGAGCTTCGGGTCTGGAGATAGTAGATATTTGTATAACTACGTAAATCTGCTTTGCTGTTTCAGAAATGATTCAAATGGATTTTTATCCATGACTTAGCCAGTTTATCTTTTTTTTAAATTTAAGGCGCGTCATCTATGGTCATTGGCGCCCGGAGCCTTCTCAATGCACTGCCGGCCTCCGGACAGTGTTCTCTCGTTACAGACATCATTGTCCATCACCGGACAGTGAGCTGTAGGGGCTCCTAGGAGGAAAAAATCTAAGGGCAACACAAGCTGGTCTCGAACCCGGGTCCTCCGCGTGAGAGTCCAGTACGCTAACCACTTAGCTATTCCCTTGCCTGCCAACGTTATATGATTGTACATATAAAACTGACACTTGAATTTAATAGTACATAATATTTAGCAGTAGTGGGTATTAGGTGATTCTGGTGGCAAAATTTTTTGAGCCCAGGCACTTATGAATTTACGCCAGAAGGCAGGGGTCTAGCGCGCGGCTACAAAATTACGATGAGACCCCCATCTGATTTATAACCAGGGAAAAAAAATATTTTTGAGCCGGGAGATGGCATGCGAGACATGCGGCTACGTTTTGAAAAATCTAGCTTGAAAACAATCTAAGGTAAAAAGAATATTTGTTAGCCGCGAGATGGGCATGCCTGACCTGCGGCTATGTTTTATAATATTTAGCTTGAAAACGGTCTAAGGTAAAAAAAATATTTTTGAGCCGGGAGATGGGCATGCCTGACCTGCGGCTATGTTTTATAATATTTAGCTTGAAAACAGTCTAAGGTAAAAAAAATATTTTTGAGCCGGGAGATGGCATGCTGACCTGCGGCTATGTTTTATAATATTTAGCTTGAAACTAAGGTCAAAAATATTTTTGAGCCGGGAGATGGCATGCGAGACATGCGGCTACGTTTTGAAAAATCTAGCTTGAAAACATCTAAGGTAAAAAAAATATTTGTTAGCCGCGAGATGGGCATGCCTGACCTGCGGCTATGTTTTATAATATTTAGCTTGAAAACAGTCTAAGGTAAAAAAAATATTTTTGAGCCGTGAACTGTCATCCAAGTAGAGGGCTACTATTTTATAATATTTAGCTAAACACTTTAATATTTTTTGTTCATGTTTACACTTATAATATTTTAGCTAAAATACATTTTAAGGACTTTAATAATGTTTTTGAGCCCTGAACTGTCATCCAAGTCGATGGCTACTATTTTATAATATTTAGCTAAACACTTTAATATTTTTTGTTCATGTTTACACTTATAATATTTTAGCTAAAATACATTTTAAGGACTTTAATAATGTTTTTGAGCCGTGAACTGTCATCCAAGTCGAGGGCTACTATTTTATAATATTTAGCTAAACACTTTAATATTTTTTGTTCATGTTTACACTTATAATATTTTAGCTAAAATACATTTTAAGGACTGTAATATTTTTCTTGAGCCGGGAGATGGCATACAAGACTAGGGCTAAGTTTTTATAATATTTAGCTTGAAACATTTTAAGGACTGTAATATTGTTTTTGAGCCGCGAGATGGCTTCCAAGTCGTGGGGCAAACATTTTATAATATCTAGCTAAAGACTTTAATATTTTTTGATATTCAATACTTTGTGTATTTTTATGTATTGTTTCACTTTTTTATGTTCAGTACTACTATGTTTTATGTATTTCATTTTTTTATATTCAGTACTACTATGATTTATGTATTTCACTTTTTTATGTTCAGAACTAGTATAACTACTTATGTTCAGTACTAGTATAACTAGTATGTAGTTCTTATTTTTTTATGTTTATAACATTATAGGTGAAAAAAAAGGCAGAATGGCATATTATAAGTTTTTATTTTCTATGATTATTTAATACATTTTTCACTATTCTATTTTACAAGACATTATTCTTTTTAGTACAATGATCTTAGAAATTATTTTTCTCTAGTACAGTTTTAGTAATCTATTTACAAAAACATAATCTAATATTTACATTATCTCATCACATAAGCATTTTTCCACACCAAATAATGGGCATGTAATACAATTGAAACACCAGAAAAAAGGATCATATATCAAATCGGAAAGAAGATTAGTGTTGTTAGTGTGAATAGTAGTACGTTGACATGTCCAAATTAATCCTTTAGGAGTGCTTGGCTTGAGCAAATTGCAACATTTGACACAAAAATTGTAATAAGAATTGGTATGATTGTACAGTTCGTCAATGTTATTATGGGAAAGAATGTTTATTTTTTTAAAGTAATACAGTTCAATAGTTATTGTGAATGTTTTAAAGTGTTGCAATAATAAGGATCTGTTATCTGGGTTGCAATACAATATGGCAATGTAATCTGATAGAGGCATTGGTTGACCAGCAATAAATTCAATATTTTCAAAACAATACAAATCTATATTACATTTTTTATAAGTAGTTATACAATAACCAGAGAATGAATGAAATAATTTAAGCTGAACAGTTTTCGGTATATCAAGTATGAAAATATCAGATCTCCTAGGTAAATTTAAACATATTTTGATCATGCATAGATCCAAAAGTGAGAACGGTTGAAAATACTTCTCGTCAATAGTGTATTGTAGAGTGTGCATAGTTATTTGTTGAGTCTATAGTGTCCGTATGGCAAAGTGTGAATTCCGTCATCTAAAATGAAACGTTTTTGATCAAAACATGTCAAACTTGTTTTACTACATTCATATGTGTATAATTGGTGTCGTTTAGATTGAATAGTTTTGAATTGTGCATGTAATAACAAGGTCTTGGCTTTTTAAAACATTTAGATAATCAGAAAATGAAAATCTATTCACAGCGCTTTTTTTAACACCTTTTGCCTTTTTAACCATGTGTTTGTTGAAAAGGTTGAAGCTATACATTTTAGGTCTTAATGCCACCAATTCTTGAATAGGAACTCCGGCAGTTTCATCGCTAAATTTACCCAACACTTTCTTATTGTGGTTTGAATAGCATTTGTGCGTAACAGGGTAGTTGGAAGTGTCAAAATAGTCTTTCAATTCAATCATGTCATCGTATACATCGTCTGTTTGAATATTATATATAAAAGAGTCAGTGTCCATGTATAGCAAATTCAGGGAAGTATGATTATAAAATGGTAACATAACCTCGTAGTGAAATTGATACATGTACCGTTTGCTGAGTTCCAAAATCGAAAATCCCACGTAAATAGGTCTGTCCAGATAAATTGTTTCCTGTTGTAATTGTACTGCAACAACGTTTTCACTAAAAATTGTCCTGTCTTTAAAGTTTGGTCTTTTGGATAATTTTAATAATGCTTTTTCCGTGGTGACAAGTTTGATGGTCATTCGTTTCCTCTTATTTTCAATACACTTTCCAAAAACAGAGTTGTTCATTAATTTGTAAAAGTCCTTTTCAAAATCGTTTTTAGCCGTCTTGCGTAAGTTAGTATTCAGTTCTATGTAAGGTTTAAGCCAGGGGGATTGTTTAAATTTTAATACTCTATGTACTTTTTTCAAAACAACACCCATCGACAGAGCTTGTTTTAAATTTTTGTAATGAATCACATAATGTTGTTTATCCTCAAGCGTAGTATAGAGCTTATTATTGTGATGATGCGGCAGTGGTGGAAACTGACTGAAATGATTGTGTAAGCTGGTTGGTATATGCAAATCAACCTCTAGAATAAAACCATCATCGCTATCATCAGGAACTGTGGTAACATCCACACTATTGTCCACCCATTCAAAACCACCATAAGGAAGATATTCACTCATTGCAAACCCATATAGATTATTTACATCTATATATAAAATATAGTTAGATGGTTGTGTGGGATCGTAACCACTTATGTATGGGTTATTGGCTTTGGAATGTCTTGTAATACACGAAGTGATACCTCCACGAATACCTGATTCAATCATAAGATGTTTATCAGAATCAGTCAATAGTTCCAATTTTACTTGCGTATATTTTAATCAGGCGTCAAATGCCAACCCAGGCGTTGTGAAATACCAACTCGGATCAATGCTGTAAATGGATTCACACACATTTCTAAACTGTTCAAATATGTCGCTTAAAAGTATTATGTCTGTTGTTAAATATAATTCTGTGTAATCTCTAAGTGTTTGTATATTGAAAGCGGTCCAGACTTGTTGAGCGTGTAAATAATCATTATCGGATATGTGCTCATCGGTTAAATCATTAAAAAAATATTGTTTAGCTGGTAAAGAGCGTTCATCTAATTTTTCCATACTTGTCATATAGGCGTATGGGTAAATACCCTTTCTAAGTAGTAATTTTCGTTCATCATAATTTGGAAATTGTTGTTCCTTTTGTGGGTATTCAGTCAAGTTATTTATTAGTCGTTCTAAACTGTCTGGTAAAAACCTATAAGAATCTAAAAATCTAAGCCATAGCGTACAATCGCTAAATTTTTTCGAAAAACTTATATATTTCTCACTTGAATTTGGTATTACCCATATGTCGCCTGGATCCTGTCCCAAAGATAATATAATAGGATGAGCATCATACCCGCTAAGATTATGCATGTACACCGGTATGAAATTGGGTAATTGAAAATTTAAATTACAATCATTATGTGCAGCACACTGAAATTCCCCTGTAAGATGATCATGATGATGAACTTTTTTGTCTAAATGGTTAAACGGTTGGTCGCAAATACCACAATGAGTGGCATTGTCAAAGTCATGTCGTTGTTGTGGTGATAGATCTGTCATTGGAATAATCTCCTTATATAAGGTTTCCACGTCTTTAACAACGGAATGTAAATACTGCATAAATTGTTCAAGAGCATCGTCCCCAGTGTAAATGAAAATGTCTTTTTGATAATTTGATAGTGAAGAGACAACTTCAGCCCCAACACTACAAATTTTATGCTTGTGTGTTTGTCTAGACCATGATGTTGATGGACTGCCGGGTGCATTGTGTACGGGTAAAAGTATAGATTCAAAATCAGCATAGATAACTATTGGTACGTGTTGTTTATGTTGAAAGTTTGTAAACTGTAAATAGGTGTTGTCTGAAGGCATTTGAATGCGACAAGGTTTTTGTTTATTGCAAAATAATTGATGGTCTGTTAATCGTTCCTCAGCCGTTTTCCCATCTACCGATGCATAGTCGCGATCAAATGTTTTAAAACATCGTTTATATATAACAGCACCGCAACGATGTCTACTAAGTTGTGAAGAAACAAGTCTGGATAAATTTTTTATTAAACAATAATGAGAAGTATTTTCGTTTCTTAAATATAACAAATCAAAATGTTCTACAGATTTTTCATTTGAACTTATCATTAGAGGATACACTAGATTTTCGTTGGTTAAAGAATAAACGTTTATTGATACATTATTATGTTTTTCAAATTTACGTACATCTTTCAACGGTGTGGGAAAGGAAATATTGTCGAAATTGTAAGGATGATTTAGTTTTTTATACGTCGATAATCTACGCGTCTCCTTTAACTGGCGGCTTAAGATGGCATATTTAAAGCAAAAATCATCAGTATTACAAATGTTAATGATTGCCCGTTTATCGACTATTTCCTTTGGTAAAGGGATGTAGCCTCTTCCGCCTAAAGGTCGATATTTAGTTAATCTAATGACAATGCTATCAATAGAATCCAGTTTCCAGTTTGATCCGCTAGTTTCAAATTCACAAGTTTTGCAAAAACTCTTCGGAGGTAGTGAATTAAATTGCAACTAGCGTCAATAACTTCTATGGAAGTTTTAAAATTGGCATCGGTAAACTGTTCAAGATCAGAATTCCTATACCGACTGTAAACACATTCCAATAGAATGGATGATTTGAAAATGAATAACTCTTCTCTAGCTTTACTCAACAACTGTAGAAGTGTGTTGTGTTTCTCTTGTAAAAATAGCAACGGGTCTTTTATATTGTCAACATTTTTTATACAAATATTTTGGGCTGATTTATTTAATGCCGTAACTACTATACCATCTTGTAGAGGAACCGATAACATACGATATTTCTCTTTATTCAACACTTTCTTGTTAATGTCTGTCATAATGTGTGAAGATGAATGGGGTGTGTTTTGTGGCATACTATGTGAATGAGGCGTGTTTAGGCAAACATGTTTTAAGAAAAGAGATTTTTTGTCAAATACTATGTTGCAATCCTCACATTTAATACAAAACGAGGAGATGTGTATTAAGAATTTCACCAATGTGCGGAATATATTGCCACAGTAAGGACATGTTTTTTGTAAGCATGTTAAAGCATGCCTCCTTAAATTATATGGTTTGGAAAAACTCTTTCCACACTTAACACAAGATAGAGATGACATAATGTAAAAACTTACACAGAAAAAATTTAATCTTGGTCCGTTTGTGTCTTTTTAGCCTTCTTGCTTCTGGAAGGAACCCCTGGTTTATATGACGGGGTAAATTCTATATTGTTAAAGTTGCCCCTTGCTCCTTTATATATTAACGCAAGATCACCATCTTAAAATAAAAACTAAAATATATTACATGCTAAGGGGGGAAATAGAATAAAATATGTGTTGCTCTACATACCTTCATAAGTGAGAATATCTTCATCGCTCAACGCTTCTACAAATCGTTTAGGAAGGAACACTCTTATTAGAATTTCTTGGTCATGGAGCACTGTTGTCAGACCAGGACCGAACTTGGTATGTTCCACTTTCTTAAACGCCGCAATTGGATATGATTTGTTTTCTTCCAAATCTCCAATACGTTTATAAATAATGGATGGTGATCGTTCCAACAGCTTCTTCAAAATAATTGTAGACATTATTTTAGCTGAAATATAGTTATACTTATAGTTTTTACATGTAAAATCCATCATCCTATGCCCACGTAAAAACAAAAACAAAAAAATCCATCATCCTATGCACCTGCCTGATTGTACCGCATCCAGCGACCGCAAAGCGGATTCGGGATGAACTTAGCCTACTTGTGCAGCGTTTTATCGGGGCTGATTGGAACTTTGCCGAGCGCCCTAGCTTACACACGTTCGTCAGAACATCCGCTTCTGGATAGCGAACTAGTCGGTTCCTCTGAGCTTCGAAAAGAATCAGAGGGTCTCCTTCTAGCCACTTACACATAGGCATGGTGCGAGGACTTGATTGGATTTGAGAAGAATAGCTAACTAGTCGGTTCCTCTGAGCTCCGAAGAGAATCAGAGGGTCTCCTTCTAGACATAGGACTTAATTGGATTTGAAAAAATAGAAATTAAACTTACCCTGAGTGTTGTGAAGACGAACAAAGCTGAAGATGTAATGTATTTACTCCGATATTTATACTGTTATATGAGGCCCCCACCACTTGTTAGAAATACAAAGCTGAGTAATAAACATCTGGTATATATATATATAAAGATTAAAAATTGTATTGACACATAATAAGATAAAAGGCGGCGAAGCTGAGTACATCCTGTGTGTAGATAAAATATAAAATAATAAAGTCGGTGAATCATATCCTGGCGCGATAAGATGTGTTTACCGCCTTTGTCGGCTGATAAAAAATAATTAATCATAATAATATGAATTTATTTGAAATAATTTTAAAACCATTAGTAGTACGCACATTTCTTTAATAATAATAATTTTCGTAATAAGAATATCCGGCTAGTACGTACATTTCTATAATAATTTTTTATTTTAAAAATTTATTGACATAATTTTAACACATAATAAGATAACGTCAATCTTAACAAAGATAGAGTTAGTCGTACTAACGCAATAGGAATAGCAGGTCTTGGGGCGATAAAAAACCAACTCATTTTAGAATGATAATTTATTATATCTTATAAAAATAACATATTATGATAAAATAATATTTAAAAAAACCCAATTATAATTTATACATTTCTCATAATTTATAAAATATTTTAATATAGCAAAAAACCAATTATAATAATATTACGTTCTAGCTATTTTAAATACATTTTACTAATATCTACGTACTAAACCATTCAATGGTGTATATTCCATAAGCGTATCATGAATTATTAAACAAAAAGCATTTGTTTTTTGTGGAATTGGTCTATTAGTTTCAATGTGTATGTGAATGTCAACTACAGATGTATTTAACCTATCCGGCTGTCTTGCACAATTAATTACCACAAAGGGTGTTTGAGCAAATCCTTTTCTGTCAAATAACGACTCGATTCTTGTCATTCCATAGTATTCTTGACGAAATCTAACATATTCTTCAAATAATGGTGAAATTTTACCCTCTTCGAAATTCAAATGCATATCGTTGTACGGATACTTGTAATCGTTTAAATAAAGCTTAACGTTTCGTAGATCAGCAGGATCAAAAATAGATTTGTTCTGTGCCATATTATCTTTTCTGTCGGTTTGAAAGGCTAAAATCACATATCTTGGTTTGTTTAATTGATTTGATGTTTTCACATGCCAAGTGATTTTATTAGTTGTAGGTAAATTCGGATATTCATGTAATTCTAAGGATCTAAAAGCTAGCGGTATCGGCTTACCACTCTCGATAATCTTATAAATATGTAGTTTCGCCTGGTCTGATAGCTTAATATGTGGAATATTCCAAACAACTTTCTCCAATGTAATAGTACAATCTTTAGCCGTTTGTGCATCACCAACAAGGGCATCCAAATCACTTCTGGATCTTTTTAATATTAATTCTTGTTTCACATTTACCAATATTTTCTTATAATCTTCAAAGAAATTTAATAGATATCTAAGTGGTAGACAAACGTTGAAACGCTGGTCTGCATTAACTATAGCTGATGTGTTAGCCTCATTTGGGTCAACAATTCCAGCATTTTCCAAAGCTCTAATTTGAGAGGGGAAAAAGCATGCATATATTTTCAATGTGCTAGCAATACCAACATTTCTAACACTATCAACTTCCACTGAATTGATTTCAAATCTAATTTCATCAAATAGAAATGCAAAAGCATTGTTTATTAGTTTGGCATAAGTAGCATTTTCAGCTGCACCTTTCTCCAACTTGCCTTCGATGAACAGATAACTTTCACTTGGTAATGTGTGCACATCAGTTTGGAACATGGTGATGCGAATTTCATCATTATTTGAGAGGCCTGATGAGTTAAATGGCGTGTACGAATGATATTCATAGCTTTCAATATTGTCGTTGAAAGTAACCTCTTGATTAATGTTTAATATGTGATCCATATCTGTGCACTTTGTATCCTATTGATTTTAAAAACTTGACGTTGCTTATTGATAAAGGTCGACGTCGTTGTTGTTCACTTTCTGCTTTAGCACTGATGTTACTTTTTCCTTGTTTTGCTTTAAGTATAAAATTATTGCCCAAAGAAGAAGAAGAAAAAAATGTTGTTAAAATCAATACCCATTATCCTTCCTTTATATGTAGACAAATTGTAATTCTTTCCTTTCTGAAGGATATCAAACGTCCGGCTTGATCTACCAATCTTACACTGATATTGTCGATATAATTTGTATTAATGGGTAGGTAAATAACTGGTGATGGAGTTTCCACTATTTTATAACCTGCTGCCACTAATGGTGAAAATGTGTGTAAACTGTGACTTGGGTTTCCATTATTATATGATCCACTTACAATGTTACACTCAACACTGATCGCATTCACCGGATTTATATCTATAATATTGTTGGAGATGTGTGTTTTGTTCGGTGGTAAAATCACTTTATTGAACCCCAATAGTGGCCCAATACTGTGGGGTTGTGTAAAATCCACTTCAAATGTTGTTTTAAGCGAAGTCTTTAACGTATTGTGATTTGGCATTAAATGCAACACAAGCGACTTATTTTTGTTCAACAACAGCGATCTAAGATATCTTTCAATAGCACCAATTTCATACGTACCAGTTGGTATTTCTATAACAAATAATTTATTATCGAAATTGAAATGGAATTTATTGTTCACTCCAGCCTCCACATTTGGTATTGAATTGTACGTTTCTAGTCGTAATTGTCCAACACTATAATTTCTATTTGCATCCAAATCCAATGGTGGAAATATGGATGCATGCAATACAGAATCAAAACCAGTTAGAAGAAAAGAATAGCTAGACATTGTTTGCCGCTTGCTCTCTCAGCAGAAACTGTAAAGATAAATGGCCACAGTTCCAAGGGTTTCGCTTTTGATAGCGTTCTCTATTATAATAGTTGTCACACTGTTTTAAATACTTTAACAATTCTTTAGGCGGTTTTAAATGACCAAAACTATCAAAATAGAACACTTTATTTCCCTTTTTAGAATATGCTGTCCAATGAGTACCAGTATTCTTTGAAGAATCCAAATTGATTATACCTTGTTCTTGAGTCCTAGGACGTGATGGTAGATTATCTCTCATGAATACGCCCCGGAAATGCGGTAAATATTTGTTGGCAACCTTAGTTATATCATAATTTGTAAGTGCCCGATTTGGTAGATTTAATTTCTGTTGTAAGGTTTTAGATAAAGGCCTAAACCTTTTCCATACGGTTTCAGGTAGAGTCCTTGCCCAACCTTCTGTCCTTCCATAGCCATATTGTGTCTTTTTTGTTCTTGAAGAGTTTTTTTCGCTTGATCTATGTCTTTTACTGTTCTCACTATGGTTGCTGCACCTCCAGCCAATGAACCTAACGCCGACAGGCCTGCAAGTATTGGAATTAGCGGTAGTACGCCTCCTACCCATGGTTTCTTCCTCAATGGAATAACTCTTGGTGCTTTAATATTATTTGGTTTTGTTTTTAGGTAATCTTTAGCTTTTTTCAAAGCACATTTAACCGATTTCAACACATCACCGCTATTATTCTTTTTTCCAACTGCTGCTGCTTTTAATAATTGATTAAATGAAGGACGATGTCGCCGTTTGCCAGCTCCATATTTAACTTTAGCTTTCATTATATTTCCCACCAACAATGCACTGGTTTTCTCTGCGAGCGAAGAATCTTTAGCTAGGAGTCTTTTCCAAGCTTCTTGTTCCAATATTTGATCGGCTTTATGTCTTGCTTCTAAATTTTTATGTTGTGAATATGCAATATCATGAGCTTTACAAGCATCATCTAATGGATTTATACCGCTTTGATTTATTCTTTGTTGTAATTTAGTTCCAGGGCCGCAAAATCGATAACCAGGGAGATGTAATTCAAAAGGAAGATTATTGATTGCAGAGTCGATAACACCTCTTCCAACTACTTTAGCCATACTGACACTTGTCAGCATTTCATCATCTTCTTGTATATTGAATTTAGACCAACATCCCTCACTCCGCCACTGGCGGTATCTTACTGAACTAGTTGATCACCAAATCATTTTTTTTAATCAGTCTGATTGAAAACATTATACAATAAACATGAGTGGAGCTCTTCAATACTTAAATATTTATACGAACCATTGTAATGAACTGTTTATAAATTCTACCAATTAATGATCTATTGAATCGTTCCACTATTGATGCTTTAATCGATGAATAAGTACTATAATGATTTATGTTATGTTTTTTCATAAGCTGTTGAAATTTGGAATTATAAAATTCTAAACCCCTATCGGATTGAATATTTTTAGGCACTCTTCCAGATTGTTGGAATATCTTGTTCATAGCATTGGTAACATCATTAGCGTTTTTTGTCTTCACTGGTACAGCCCAAGCATATTTGGGAAAACAATCAATTACGGTTAAAATGAAAGTATTGTTTTTATTATACTTTGCATACTGCTTAACATGTAGTAAATCGATTTAACATGTAGTCATCAATTCCTTTTAGTACAGTTTTTCTCCTTTTAAATCGAATTCTAGCAGGTGCCATTAACTCATCAACTATTTCTTTTTTTATCGTAGACATGTTTTCATGGATACTGAAGAAGGTCTCTAAGCATTTGTGTTGTCACATTCATATGTTCAGGCCATTCACTTATTCTATTTCTAATCGTAGCAAATATCTGATGCAAAAGGTTCCTTTCATTTTCCACTCTTTTACTGTCATAAACGTTGATGTATTCTTGAAGATATGATTTAGTGACGATATTTTCTTTAAGAATAAACTTTTCCAAATATTCTTTATTCACAACGTCCAATCCTTTTTTAGGCGTATTAACTCCTGTTATTGTTTTATGTTTGAAGTCTACATATGTATCATTGCCAATATTATAAATATCATACAAATCTTGATGATGATGTATTTCTGAAGATCTTCCAAATTTATCGATGGGCATGTCCTCTATTTGCACTGTTCCACTTAACTGATGTAACCATCTTCCTTCAGCTCACTTATAATTGAAATTATTTCATTTCCTAAACTATTATTTCCACTTTGTTCCGAGGCTAGACATAATTTTAATCTGTCCACCAATTCATTAGGATCGTTGTAGTATTCGTAGACTACATCATCATTTTTCATGAATCCATAGCCTTTTTTTGCTAGGTGTTACTGAGAATGGGAACAATTTTGATATGATTAAAGTATATTTTTTCCCTCGATTAGCATTAATTGGTTTCTCTTCACTATAATGTCTTCTATGAGCATTTGATAATAACAGAATTTCTTTGTATGATTTTAAATCACCATCGTTATAATGTTTGGGGTTTGTTTTAAACAGTAATTCATATAACCCCTTTGTTCCCTTAAATCTATGTTTATCAATAATGAAATCATTATTAGTATTTATGGAAATTTCTTTATTACCTATTGTCATTTTTCCAGAATGAGTAAATTTTATACCATATTGTAAATCACGTGCTGATTTCTTTAAGTTTATATAAGATTTTACCATTTCATAATCTTCCTCCTCTTCTTCTTCTTCTTCGTCTTCTTCTTCTTGTTTACTTATGCTATCATCCTCGTCTTCTTCTTCTTCTTGTTTAATTATGCTACCATCCTCATCATCATCTATTTTAGGCTTTTTCCTAGCGTGTCTACTTATTTCTTCTAAAGGTTCTATAACTGGCTTCAATTGTTTTTTAATCAGACTCTCTTGTTCTTGTTCTTGATGTTTTAAGGCTTTATATTTGCGTTTTAACGATTTAACAGCTTTTACAATATTTCTTGTTGTTTTCACTGCACGTTCCATCTTGAGACTACGGAGAAATCTAAATGTCCACAATATACATATCAAAGCTTTTACGATATCTTCCATTATTTAACGGTTTATCCTTATCAATCACTAAAAACCCATATTTATCATCCCAACACAGACTGCATAGCTCTCTAAATTTGTTCCAACTCATATCCACGTTAACATGATCATCATAAATGTGTTTCAAGTTTAAATCATCCATTTTAAAGGCGATGATTACATTTGTATTATCGCGCAGCATATGTTTCTTGGCGTATGCATAGGTTTGTATTAGGTAGAATGTATCCACATTTTGATGTCTACCTCTGGTGAAGAATTCACTATCACACTAATCACATTTTGACTATCTAAACCACAATCATCAAACACTATTACAGAATTAGGTTTAACATCTTGTGGACTAATTATATCGTCCATATCACTATATCTATAATAACCAATTTTGGGAACATGTTTCATCACTTGACTTAAATATTCATATTTTGGTTGATTTAGTGATTTACTATAAATGTATAAATTTTTAAAACGTAAGCCATTCTTTTGAATAAGTAAGGTTAATAACAAATTGGTTTTGCCACAATTACTTGGTCCACATATTAAACAACGAATGATGTTGGGGAAAAGTGCACTATGTCTAAATAAACTTCTTTTTTCCAGGTTTGAATCATTATTTAGAACGGGTAAAACTAGACGCTGTTTCTTCAATTTCATCATCACATGCGCATGCACGTACTAAACCATATTTCTAGAAGGGGTGTATATATAAATGCAAGGAAACAAACTAATAGGATTTAGTTCACATTCATACACTGTATGTGTGCCCAACCATCATCATGCATCCTCTAATAATTGACTTGCAGGGATATCAAAAAAGGAAAAGTTTTGATGATGATGATGCGTTTATTGTTCGCGAGATGGCCATTGCTGACACAAACTTAAGCATCTTGGGATGTTGGATGTTTAAATTGCCCAACAATGCTAACAACTTATCCAGTGCTCCTAACCGATGGTTAATGAACAATCATCATGGAATTGCACAAGATGATGGTGATTTAGATTACGAACAGTTGGACCCCATTTTACAGAGGTACACTTTAGGTTGTACGTATTTGTTTTCTAAAGGATTGGAAAAGTGTTTATTTTTAGAAAAGAAACTGAATAAACCTGTATATGATTTACAAGATTTTGGGTGTCCACCAATAAAAACATTGCCCCCAGTAAATCATTTTAAGTGTAATTTTCATAATAATACTAAGTATATTTGTTCACTTCAATATGTGTATAGATTGGCCTCTTGGGCAAACATTAACAAATTTAAATTAGATCTTTTCAACTCTCAAGCTAGATTAAATACTTTTACTAGATGTAATAATTACAACTGTGTTAGTAGAGATGTGTTAGCTTTTAATGGATTTGTTTATATTAAAGAAAGATACAATAGCATGTGTGTATTGTAATCTTGTATTAGATTTAAATATGGTAACCGATTGTCCTTGTACATTGCATAAAAAGGAAAGCCCATACTGTTATTATATGAAATATATACTTTAACACAAAACTAATGCAACACATCCGACAAGAGATTAGTCGTGTTTGTATTAGCAAGCTGTTACAATATAAAAGAAATGGAGGAGTGGACTTACGTTACATCACACCCTTTCTACCAACAATTTCTACAAGATTTCTCCAAAATTACCTTAGGAAAAGATGGAGCCGTTGCAGTTAAGTTCATGAGAATATACAATCGTATGAAAGAATTGGAAAATTATTCTAAAGAATATATTAGAAAAAGCAAGCATAAACCTTTCCATTATATAGGTTGTGTTTGGTCAAACCCAAAGTGTAAAGTAGGACCTGACACTTGCATATGTAGCCTTATCGGCCACTCATATTATAATATTATTAGAGACTTGGATGAAATTTACCATTGTAATTATAAAAACAAAACATAATAAATAATTTATATAGAACTGATTTGTAAGATAAACAAAAAATAAACAAGTTTCTTTTTGAAATAATTGTTTTATTATGACTACCTTATTGACAACAGAATTAAATACATAAAAATACACAAAATATTGAAAATTAAAAAATATTAAAGTCTTTAGCTAGATATTATAAAATGTTTGCCCACGACTTGGAAGCCATCTCGCGGCTCAAAAACAATATTACAGTCCTTAAAATGTTTCAAGCTAAATATTATAAAAACTTAGCCCTAGTCTTGTATGCCATCTCCCGGCTCAAGAAAAATATTACAGTCCTTAAAATGTATTTTAGCTAACATATTATAAGTGTAAACATGAACAAAAAATATTAAAGTGTTTAGCTAAATATTATAAAATAGTAGCCCTCGACTTGGATGACAGTTCACGGCTCAAAAACATTATTAAAGTCCTTAATATGTATTTTAGCTAAAATATTATAAGTGTAAACATGAACAAAAAATATTAAAGTGTTTAGCTAAATATTATAAAATAGTAGCCCTCGACTTGGATGACAGTTCACGGCTCAAAAACATTATTAAAGTCCTTAAAATGTTTCAAGCTAAATATTATAAAACATAGCCGCAGGTCAGGCATGCCATCTCCCGGCTCAAAAATATTTTTTTTACCTTAGACTGTTTTCAAGCTAAATATTATAAAACATAGCCGCAGGTCAGGCATGCCCATCTCGCGGCTAACAAATATTCTTTTTACCTTAGATTGTTTTCAAGCTAGATTTTTCAAAACGTAGCCGCATGTCTCGCATGCCATCTCCCGGCTCAAAAATATTTTTTTTCCCTGGTTATAAATCAGATGGGGGTCTCATCGTAATTTTGTAGCCGCGCGCCAGACCCCTGCCTTCGGGCGTAAATTCATAAGTGCCTGGGCTCAAAAAATTTTGCCGCCAGAATCACCTAATACCCACTACTTTTAGCACTAAACAAGTTAACATAATAATAATAATGTATATTTGAAATAAAAAAATCGTTTTACAATACTACAATAATACAAAAAAAAACAAAATATACTTAGATATGGAATTTGTATTCCGTCTGTCAAGTCTGCTTATCAAGTGTTACTATATAATAATCAAATATTAAATGATTACACAAATAAGGAGAAACAAAGAACAGGTATAAGGGTTTAAAAGAAAATACAATAACTCTTGGAAATAAGAATAAGTAAACAAAGCCTTCTAATTAGTAATAAAGTTGAGACAATACAAAATGGAAAAAGACACTTCAACATACCGTGGGCAAATAATAAACATATTTCAAATCAAAAATAGTCAATTGTTTTAAATGTATTTAAAAGTTAAATTCAGAAATTAATTCACCCCTGTACTGCACTGAATGTTTTACATATTTTACCAGCTTTGGCCAATCTGCACCATTCAAAATATCTATTATTTCATGTTTTGCCAGGATTGTTTTACCAAAAATTCCAAATCTAAATTCCGCTAATACCGGACACCTAGCCAAAAAATGTAAAGTGTCCTCTTTTTCGCCTAAATTACACAGTGAGCATAGCTCCCTCCCATTAACTCGCCACTTTTTATAATTCAAATTAAGCAGCTCACATCTTGTTTTGCAAATCCAGCGCACTGCATACAGATCCTTTATCTCTCTTAAATAATCTTTACCATTTTCTGAGCTACATATTTCCGCATACAGGGGACTGTATACTGATTGCCGGCAACTTTGCAGATTGTACTCTTTTCCCTTTCTTCTATCGTAAGTCTCAAACGCACTAACTGTTGCGATAAATTGGCAACATTTTCAATAGAGACGGGGACTTCATAATAGTGAGCTAGTTCACGCAGTTTGCTATACCAGAATGTATTTTTCTTAATTACCTCTTTCGCTAAAATGAATGGGAGACGGTGAGGCGGCATCTCTAAAACTTTTAAAATATAATCAAAATGCAATTTTAGAGTAAAAGAATAAATAGGTTTTATACCAATCTCATTTGCTAGAATGTGATTGGGGGTGTAGCGGGGCAGAAAAAATATTTTTTTAAAACAATATCTAGAAAATTTTTCTAATACATCGTATTTTTCGAAGCCCCAAACTTGAGCTGCATAAGTTATGATAGCTCGAGAAACTGAGTGAAATATTTCATACTTCATTTCAAGAGGGATATTTCTTTTTGATATCAGACTATGCCAGGAAAAATTTATACCAAATTTTGCTTGAGTAGTTTTCTCTAGCAGGTGTTGTTTCAAAGATAATTTTGGAGTCATGGTAACTCCAAGGTATTTATATTCATTTACGACTTCAATCGGAACTCTATTTAGATGCCACTTTTCATTTTGCGCTGGTCTTCCACCATTACGGAAAACTATGATTTTCGACTTCCTTAGGTTAACATTGAGGTTCCATTGTTGACAATAGGCCTACAGATTATTTATCATCAATTGTAATTTATGTGGGTTATCAGCAATAATTACCACATCGTCGGCATATAAAAGACATCTTATATTTACTCCAGCTATCTCTATCCCCCCTCCCAGAGACTCGTGCAGATCATCTAAAAATAATGAAAATAATAGAGGGCTGAGTAAGCATCCCTGGCGCAAACCAACCTTCGTATTAAAGAATTCAGACAGTCCCTCTTTGTGCCAAACCGTAACTCTGGTGTCAGTGTATAAACTCTTAAGGATAGATAGAAATTTAAAGGATAATCCTTTATTGGATAGTTTATAAAAAAGCGCTCTTCTGTCTATACAATCAAATGCAGCTTTGAAGTCCACAAAAAAACTATATAGTTTACTGCGTTTTGATGAAAGTGTTATTTTTATGATACTAAATAGGTTGAAAATGTTGTCCACGGTTGAGTAACCTATCCGAAACCCAGCCTGAAACTCGTTAAGGAGATCATTTGAATAGACCCATTGCCATAAACGCTGTAATAATATGCCAGTAAATAATTTCGCAATAACATTCATAAACGAAATTCGTCTGTAATTATTTACGATATTAGGGTCACCTATTTTATAAAGAGGGAATGTAACCGACTCTGTGAAACTTTTCGGGACAGCGCCTCTATTAAAAAAATCATTAAAAACAATTACGATTTCTTTTAACATAGAATCAGGACCAAATTTAAAAAATTCGTATGGTATAGAATCAAGTCCGGGAGCTTTATTTATTTGTGCTTTTCTTAAAACATTTTTTAATTCCAATAGGGTGAATTCTCTATCTAACTCAGAGTCTGTCCAATAAGGCTCCACGTAGACTAACTCAGCCGATCTCTGTTCAGGACAAAGAAGCTCTTTAAAATAATCTCTGAAAGTAGAACCAGAAACACTGGACTCATTTGCAACATTTTTACGTTTAAATTGCCTTAATAGACTCCACAAGGCTTCAGCATCTTTAATATTTTTAAATTTTTCTAATAACGATTTCTCATATTCTACCCGTTTAGTTCTGCATATTTTTCTGAATGCTTTATTGGCTTCAATATGTAATAGTTTTACGTATTCATTATTTCTTTTCCTGAAAAGATTCAGTAAACTAAAAGCTCTTTTACGGTATTTCAAACATTCAAAATCGAACCATTTTTGCCTCCCCACTTTACAATTCTTCATACAAATTTGATTACCTAAATAAGCTGATTCTATTATATTATGTAAAATTAGATTCAATTTCGCCCCGGAGTCAATACATTTTTGAGTTAATGCATTTAAAGTGTTATCCATTTTTGATTTGAAGTAACGTTCATCTTGAGGTGACCATAACAACTTTTTTAATAAAGGAGGGGGTTTACAAAAATTTTGAGAATTAAATTTACTAAACATAAGGTTAATTACAATGGGCAGTGATCGGAATAATTTTTATATACAACTTTGAAATCCTGAACATAATTTAATAGACTGGCAGAAACACAACAGAAATCAATCACCGAATTCCCTCTTTCTGAAATAAATGTATATTCACCGTATTTATCCCCTTTAGTACGCCCATTTAAAATAACTAGATCTTTATCTTCACATAACTCTAAAAATAGAGAGCCTTTTTTATTTAGAAAATTGTCTTTTGACATCCTAAGAGGGTCAGTTAAACAATCTACTTGAGCCACAATATCGGCAATAGTTTGTTTGTCGGCTACACGTACATTCATATCGCCCAACGAAACACAGTTAGCTTCCATTTTATCCATTACTAAACTCAATTTCTCAAAATCTACTTGCCATTTAGAAGAATTAATATAAACAGGAATAATAAATAATTTATCGTTATTCACTATTACCTCTACCATGTCCCATCCATGTAGATTTACAAAATTACAGCTTACATTAGAAATAATATTACAATTAATAGCTATTAACAAACCTTCACCAGCCCTTCCCATTGTTTGTACTTTTTTTGCTCCTTGCCATTTCAGTTTAAAGCCAGAAAAGTATTTTTCGAATTTATAACATTCGCTTTCTATTAGAAAAGTTTCAATAAGTATAATTATATCGAAATATTTTACAAAATCAAAGAAAGAAATGTCATTGAACTTGTTATTTAAACCACGAACATTGTACGAAATTATTTTTAATTCATTGTTATTTATATTACAAACAGACTTACATTTATTATTGACTTGACAGACTTGTTTACATCATACATGTTTCGGACTGTTACTTGTTGTTGCTAGGCCGTCTTCTCTACTCTTCTGCTCTCTCTGCTTCTCTTCTATTACCTTCTTTTGTTTCTCTTCTCTCAACTGCCCTCTCTTCTGTTTCCAGACAGTAAAGTTCTCCAAACATAACTGATTTACAAAATGGGTTAAATCGAAATTTATCAACTGATTTAATTTTTCAATAGCATTTTCATTTTTTGATGAATATAGACCTTCTTCATTCCAAAAAAACTTTTGCCCTTTTATAAAAAGACATTGCCTTGAAACATTTACCACAATATTTCTATTTACGTCTTTCACCTGTTTTCTTATTGCCAATAATTTACTTTTTTTCCAACGTTCAATCTCCGTCATATCTTGAGAAATATAGAACTGAGTACCTTTTAAAAGTTTAGCATTTTTAAGAATGTAGTTAACATCCGATTCGACAGGAAAGGTCGCCACAATAGGTAAATTGGAATTGTTTTTCGAACCAAGTGGGTAAGCATTGAAAATAAGAACATCTTCTTTTAATCCAAGTGTACTAATACAAAATTTTCTTATTATACCCACATAATCTTCTCCAGCCGAATATTTCAAACCATGAAATATTAAATAATTCTTCTTTTTTTCACGGACTAAAATTTCTAATTGTTGGGAAACGTATTTATTACCCTCCTTTAAAACGATTATTTCTTCTTTTAATAATTTATTCTCCTCTTTTAAGTCCTTTTGTGTTTGATTCAACAAGAGCAAATCTTCCTTACACGCCACCTGTTCTAATTTTTTATTCATATTTCTAATTTTATATCCATTATTGAGCTAAACAGGGACAGCAATTCAGAACAAGTCATTGTTCCAACTTCTACATCCATTTCTATTTTCTTATTTTCAGGTGATGTAGTAAGTTCTGGTGAGCTTTTACTTCTCAAACGTTTATTTGGTGCCACGGGCGTGTAAAATTGATTAATTTTTTTATTCATAAGTTTTTTAAAATTTATTACCTGCAGTTTATACAGAAGGTAGATATGAAATGAACCCAAAAAGGAGGCGTGGCCAAACAGTCCCCACTTCGCTTTCTTCAATTCCCTGTTCCAACAACCAATTTTTTTTAACAAATTAATTTTAATTAATTTACAATAGCTACTCGTACGATTTCCGTAAAATTCACACTAATTATCACTCATATAAAAAACTTTTTACTTGCAAAAATTCGTGGAAAAAGACTAATTTTTTACCTCACAAATTTCACTTAAAATGAGAGACGAAATTGAACGTGACTGCCACTTACTAACACATCCACAGACTTCACAAGTTAACATAATATAAAAACATGTATATTCTAACCGAGGACCCCTGCACAATAATAATGCCGCCATTACAGTGATGATGGGTTGAACTGTTATCGATAATAGTCCACCTGGACTGCCATTGAATATAATATAACAGTTATTCTGAAATAAAATAATTTTTTTTTTAAAGTTTTATAAAACTCCACAGTTTTTGTTATATTTGGAAGTAAATCAACTGGCTTCCTTTCTATTTATTTTTAAGCTCCATCAAAAGTCTGTAATTAAAATTTGTGATATGGCCGATAATAGATATCCCAAACTGATGACTAAGGAAATAGTAAGGAAAAATGTATATTGGGCTAAGGAATTGAAAAAACATATTGACAGGTTTAATTTGGATGATGTTGAATTTTAATAACACATTGATATTAATAACACTGAAAAATTGATAGAATTAATAAGTTAGTTGAGCAATGGAGTTTTGAATGTATTCAGAGAGCAGAAAGCTTGATTTCGGGGAGCACATATATAGGCTGGCCCTCAATCCGCCATTTGAGTTACAATGTATTAATGACCAATTTGGTATGTCACATTTCAGTTGGTTTATAAAAGCATGGGGTGATTTGCTGTATTTAAATAGCGGACCTTGCAAAACATCTTCCAGTCAGCTCTGTTACTTTGCGATTTGTCTGCACCATTAGACCCACTTTATTACGGTCTGTCCTGCTTTGAAGGAGTTTAGAAAACTTTGGTTTCTGAAAGATGTTTTATCCAGTCTACTTAAATGGGTATAGGGAATGGACGCAACTGGTTAAATTTTGTAAGATGGCATAGAGATATAGATTTAATTTTAAATTCAGAAAAAATGTGAATTATGTACATAAATAGGTACATGAGTACATACAATAGATTAAATATAGAAATGTTTAAAGGACAAATAGTTAAATTTTACACACTAGGTGAATGAGTGCACACAATAGGTGCATGAGTCACACAATAGGTACATGAGTGCACACAATAGATTAAATTTAGAAATATTTAAAGGACAAATAGTTAAATTTTACACAATAGGTACATGAATGCACACAATAGATTAAATTTAGAAATGTTTAAAGGACAAATAGTAAATTTTACTCAATAGGTACATGAGTGCACACAATAGATTAAATATAGAAAGTTTAAAGGACAAATAGTTAAATTTTACACAATAGGTATATGAGTGCACACAATAGATTAAATTTAGAAATGTTTAAAGGACAAATAGTTAAATTTTACTCAATAGGTACATGAGTGCACACAATAGATTAAATATAGAAATATTTAAAGGACAAATAGTTAAATTTTACACAATAGGTACATGAATGCACACAATAGATTAAATATAGAAATATTTAAAGGACAAATATTAAATTTTACACAATAGGTACATGAATGCACACAATAGATTAAATATAGAAAGTTTAAAGGACAAATAGTTAAATTTTACACAATAGGTACATGAGTGCACACAATAGATTAAATATAGAAAGTTTAAAGGACAAATAGTTAAATTTTACACAATAGGTATATGAGTGCACACAATAGATTAAATTTAGAAATGTTTAAAGGACAAATAGTAAATTTTACTCAATAGGTACATGAGTGCACACAATAGATTAAATATAGAAAGTTTAAAGGACAAATAGTTAAATTTTACACAATAGGTATATGAGTGCACACAATAGATTAAATTTAGAAATATTTAAAGGACAAATAGTTAAATTTTACACAATAGGTACATGAATGCACACAATAGATTAAATATAGAAAGTTTAAAGGACAAATAGTTAATTTTTTTTTTTAATTTATTTTATTTACAACCTATACATAGATAATACACCAAGCAAATGTGAAATTCATATCAGTTTGTGATGTACTGAATCCCTTAGGACTTAAAGCCACAATCAGAGAGGCATGTTGAGAGGAGCCAACCAATCCTGGAACTCTCACAGTACAAAAAGGGGGCTAGGTGTTTAGGAGGTTGCGTGATCCAACCTCGTTTCCAGCGACATGGAGGATTGTCAGGATGGGTGGATGATGATAGGGCTTGTGTAGAGGGTTTGGGATGAGTCTCTAGGTTACTATGGAAATTAAGGAAGCGTGAATGGATTAACTCGTAAACGAAAGGGGGGTCTTTAGAGGTCTTTGTGGAAAGTTAAATTTGAGACATAATAGGGAGCGTTGACAATATGGACTTCAGATTGAAAGGATTTGATTCTCTGGATGTTAAATTGTTTCGTGGTGCCCATAGTTCATTCGTAAGTCCAGACAAGTCTCAGCAGTGTTTCGAAAAGAGTCAGTTTGTTTTGCAGGTTCATAGTTGATCTCCGGCCAAACAATCTTGAGCCATAACACCTTGAGCTCTACGTGCCTATATGTAGTCGGTCTATATGTAGTGCATCCAGTTACATGAAAATGATGTCTGTCAGTCAAGTGAGTTTCTGTGATAAGTGCTATATCAATGTTTCTGTTATTCAGTAGGATTTCGAGTTCATGTTTATGTGACAATAATCCGTTTGAATTCCAAAGCAGAACTGTGAGAGGTTTTGAGGATAAGGAATTCATCAATTAGTATTTGGTATGAGTCGGGATACCATGGTAGTGAGGAGTGAAATAAGAGGAGTTATTAAGGATTTGAAATCATTTAAAAATGAGGCCAATTGATTGGAGATATTAGTTGAAGGAGCAAAAGGGAGAAAATTTGAGGGAGGGATTGTAGGAGTAGGATTTATTGGTTCAATGGGAATCGAACTGGGTTTGATTGTGGCGCTGGTTGTTTGAGCATAGCTTGTTGTTGGTCTCGAGCGTTGTCTCCAGCCTAGGGTGGCTGATCCTGGAACTGCTGGGTGGAGATTTTCCTGGTTGCTCGTTTTGGCGGTAAAGGTGGATATGATGAAGTACGCTTGAGGAATTCACATTGATAAGTGGTGTCCTACAAAAGTCTGATTTTTGAGGTTTAACTGTTGGGCAATAGTAAAAAATACGTCAATTCCTTGGATTAGAGCATATCTTATCAATAAAGATACGTCCGTTCCTGTGCAGGGGGCGTTGGCTTGTGGCACTTTCCATCGCCCACCCTGCGGGGTGCAATCAGCCTCTGGCTCTCCAGGTTAGGGAATCCCTCACCCAACCCGCTCCGATCCTGATCCTTTCCCCTTGCAGGGTTGCCTGTAAGTATCCTGGGTTACTAACACCCCTGTTCTTCAGGCAATGGACAGGAATTAGTAGATGGACTGACTCACCATCAGGCGTGCGATCAGTCACGCTAGCTCGTTAGAGCTGAAACACTGAACTACGGGCGCAAGCGACTTCCGAGCCAATTGCTTGCAATTGAGGTAGGATTCGTAGTGGTCGTGGTTTAAACAGTAGCTCCAATGACTGCGGTCATGAGTTGAGCGGGAGGAGTCTCGCTATATAAAATATCCCCGGAACCAGCCCGTAAGTTGGTAGCGCATTAGCTGGGTGTGCGCGGTTTACCAGAGCCAAGCTAGAGTTGGCCTTCTCTAGCTTCTGGGAGTGAAGTGTGATCTTTATGTGACCACTTTGCGCGCTGGTTGAGCGTATCTCAACCTGCCCTTAAATGGGTCAAGCGGGGGTGTGCCCTAGGGCACCTCTGCCAGTGAGAGGCCTTGCACTACAGCCACCCGCTGGTAGTGACAGCCTTCTCTTGTTAAACGATCCCGTTGCTTGCAACGGGGGACCGGTATACCCGCGAGGGTCGGTACGGTCCAAAAAGTTCCCTGAGTACCGATGGGAAAGGGTAAAATGGGAAGTTCTGTTGGGCAATAGTTTGTTTTATGTGTCGCAGTTTTTCAGCCCGCGATGTGTGATGCAGCCTTTATAACTGGAGGGATGCGCTCCACCACATTGGGCATATATGGCCGGAGTGTTTAGTGGTCTTGGGCATTTAGCGGAAGGATGAGGTCCAGCACATCGCACATATTTATAGGGATGGTGGCAATAAGTACGTGTGTGCCCAAACTCTTGACACCTGACACACTGAGCTATATTGGTTCTTCTTGGGGCTCTTCCACAGTGATTTTTGTATATAGCACGTATTGTAATTTGAAAATATCACAGTTGTTTTTATTCCTAGCCAAGTATACAAAGAAGAGGGGCAATGGTGCTCTGGTTATCGGATGTAGAACTGGGTGCACTCGTAGTACCTGAAATTGCCTATTTTGCAATTCTCTTTTTAATGCATCTACTGCAGTAGATTGATGCAGGCCTCAATTACAACCCGATAGCATTTGTCTTCATTTAACTAGTAACACTGGAAGTCAAATTCTTGTTCTTGCAGATATCTAACTGCTATTCTATAGCTGTCGCTGACGTTCGGATATACCAAGAGGTCATTCATTCTCGATCGACAGTAGAAATTTTCATTTCCAATAATGGCAGTTAATTGGCGGCAGAGATCAACATATCTCAAGTAATCATAATTGGAGGAGATTTCGGGGCATTCTTTGTTGCTGGATTATTATTATTGAGGTTACTCGAAGCTGAAGGTCGGGTCGTAACTGAGTTTATTAACGATGCACTGTCCGAGTCCGAGTTCGCTTTAGTGCCGTTTTTAATTTTATTTTTTGAAGAGGTAGTTAGCTCGGTACTATTTTTGTACGATTTTTTTCTCCTGGAAGTCATAGATGGAGGACTCATCGATGTTTCTGAAGTATCTGATTCTAACACAGTATTATACGCAGAGGCATCCATAACTGTGGTGTTCGCGCTGACAGAGTCTGTTTGAAGAATAGTGTCAAGTCTCTCTTTAGTACTCATGGCCCTATTCGGGCAGTACTAAGGTAAAGAAGATAGAATGGAAGGAAAGAACCCCCACCATTCAGTACTTTCAGATAAGTAATTAGTTATTGGCTCACCTTACAATAGTAGCTCAAGTCCAATACTCCCCTCCCATTCTACTCATTACAATTGTCTAAGTCCTAGTCCAAGACCAAGTCCCAATCTAGTCTTTATTGTTCAGTTTCTATGTTTTCCTTAAAAATGATTATTTCCTTTTATTTTGATTTTACAATGAAAAATTTCTGTATTTTTTGTATAATAAAGACATTATTCTTATTACTTTGGAATAAAATGGCAAAAAATCGAACAACCTTCCGTAAAGGTGGACTTCCCTTGACGGATTGTAATGGAAATATTTGTTTCTTGGTAATTGCTGAATAGAATGTCACGCTTCAGCTTCCTACAATTTTTCTTCTTTCAGATATTTTTTTTTTACACACACACACAACGCTCGCTAAAAAAAAAACATTATTTTTTCCGTAGAATTCCAAACACATACCTATTAGATTAGATTCTTTGGGGGATTGGCTCTTCAGCCTGCGCCACCGCGACCCCCGTGGGTCTATTGTGGCACCCCCTAAGTTGGAGACCATGCCACCTGTCCTGCCCTTCATCGAACTGTGGGGTCTGGGGAGGTCTCCCCAGATGGTCAATTAGAGCACCCTCTCGAGTCCTGTCTGCCTTAATAGACTTAATAGACCCAAGAGGGGCCCCAGGCTAAGGCCTGTACGCACCAGCTTTTCTTCTCCGAAGAAGCTAGCCCCTCGCACTGACATAGCACGTGCAGTGCTGTTTCCTCTTCTTCCTGATAAAACCTACACATGCTATCCGTTGCCAGGCCCTTGCGATGCATGTGCTTATTAAGTCTGCAATGGCCAGTGAGAACGCCAACTGCCATCCTTATGGCCACCCGGCCTAGTTGAACACATACCTATAGGCCACAATTATTGATCTAGGTCGCAGTAGATTGGCTATATACCCTCTCCTATTACACCTTGTTACAGTCACTTGTATAACAAATAGTTGACCAAATTGTTTACATTACTAACCTTTGAAATATCTGAAGTTGAATTAACGAAATTTGCGTTAAACTACTCAAGAGAAATCAAGAGATTATAGAAGATATCTACCAACACTACTAAATTAATAATCTTCAGGTAGATAGGCTGCTGTAGCTATCTGTAGCTATTCTAAACTCTCGCCTGGAGTAAACTGTATTACAATAATAATTCTTCCATTTAATGATAATTAGACGGCGATAAAGAATCTTCCTTGAGTTGCGATAACTTATCTAGAATTTTATCCTCTATGCACTCTTTTCAAAAAAAATTTCATTTTGAGCGGAAATTCATGCAATTGGAACATGTGTCCAGTTTTCCATCGACAAAAAATATAGGATTGTCATCCTATCCATAGCCAGGCCGCCATTAAAACACTGAATATATTATATCATCAGACAATATAGTCTAACAATAAAGTTAATAGCGTAACAGATTATAAAAGCCTATATGAGACACTTGCCAAAAAATTTAAAAAAATATTTAATAAAGTTGACGGATTATGACAAATGATTGTAGATTTTTCTACCAATTTCTAAACGGAAATCAAGTTTCAGCTTCCTGCGATTTTTACGTACACCCCCTCACCAAACTAAACACGCTATAGGTACTTTTTTTACTTACCAGGAATAAGTATTTCCGGTGAAGCCTTGTAGATAAGTTAACTGTATCTCAATAATTGCTCTTACAGCAATTTGAGAAAGCAATAAACAAAATCTGTGATGTTAAAAAACTAACAGGTATATTGCGTGTGGCTTAGAATCTGAACCCTTTCGTTAAGGGCTTCAGGTAATGCTCGCTCCTGGGCGCCGTTATGGTCACGGCATCACTATTTCGTCAAAGAAATCTCTTCAAAGCTCAGCTTAGGGTAGATGCCTTGTGGCACATATGTATTCGTAACTTACATAAAATTAGTATATTTCTTGACAACAGAAGGCTTTGTGACACCAATCCATTCACCACTTCTGCACCGCACTTTTATTTATAATAAAGTCTCAACATAGCTCTAATGTAGGACAACCCATATCTTTTATGTTACAACCTTTAAGCGTATGGACATGAAGAAAAACAAATATTTGTGTATTGGTGCAGAATGTTTAATGATTAAAACCTACTTATAAGATAAGTAATTCAAAATACTTAATTGTTATTTTCTAAATCTGTACATGGCACACATTCATAAGAATCAGGTAAGTACCTACGAATTTGTGGTATTAACAGTTTTCATTTAAATTTTAGTGACATTCTTTGTTTTTTGCTCTCTAAAATAAAAAGCTTTACTGATGTATTTAAGTGTACATAAAAGTGAAAAATAAGACAATTGAAAAACGAATGATCCCCGAAAAAGGGAGGACAGAGAAAATATCAAGTTCACTCATCAAAATGAGCAGTAAGAAAGAAGTAGCTGTAACACAATGGGTTCAAGAAATCCATGGGTTCTAGTTAATCACCTAGAAAATACTATTGATCAGAGTGAGTACAGTGCTCCTATTTTTTATAAAAAACCTATAACAATTCCACCATCCAAAATTTTGGACCTTAACTCAAATAATAATTTTCCACGGCTAACTAGAATTGAAAAAGAAGAAATGTAGATTGACAAACAATACACTCTCGTAACCAAAAAACATATGTTTATAATAGTCCACAGATACCAGCACATAATAAATATGCACCTTTAACTGATATTGAACCGGTCGAACCACATACTACAAATAAATCAAGTAAACAAACAAAAATACCACCAATTTTTAGAATGGGAACAGAAAATTATCAATCTGTTATCGAAGAAAGTAAAAATACAATTGGCACATCTTTCGAGACACAATTATGCAAAAATAAATGCAAAATAATATTAAAAAATTCAGACGATTACAGGAAATTAACAAAATTTTACGACAATTCAGGCACAAAATACTATACATTTGTAAATCCCGAGGACAAAAAATTCTCAGTTATAATAAGGCGTACACCATAATCAGTAACTGAGGAGGAAATATTTGAACAATTAAAAGAAAATTACCCAATAATCTCAGTAACTAGGCTGATGAATAAAAAATATGAACCACCTGTACCAACTCCTTTATGCGCAGTTGTTCTAGAGAGTGATAATAAAGAAAGAGCAACATTCCAATTAACTCCCCTCTACTACTCAGTAGTCACGGTAGAGCCCAGAAAACCTAAGAGCAAATATAGACTTCAGCAAGACGACCTACAACTAATCTTTACACAAAACAGTACACTATTACTACGAGACCTTAACAGTAAACACATATACTGGGGATGTCGTGCGACCAATAACAACGGAACTCGACTATTGACTGCAACGGACAACTTAAATATTCTAATTTCAGCCCCAGAAGAACCCACATTTTACCCCACTCAGCGTAACTACCAACCTGACATACTGGATATCGCACTATCACTTAATATTAATACACTTATATTTGGACTCCCTTGACGAACTGGACTCTGATCACCTTCCTGTACTCTGCAGCTTTCACTCTCATCAATTCAATGAGCCACCGCCAAAATTAATCACTGGAAAAATAGAATGGGAAAGCTTCAGACATGACATAAACAAACTACTGACAATACCTACATATTACGGGGCCCCAAATGATATCGACACTTCACTAGATATATTTTGTCAGACAATATATCAGCTGTACATAACTCCACCTACAAAAGACAAAATAACAACATTAGACAAAACCAGTTGCCTATACATATTCTCAGTTTAATACATGAAAAAAACAGAATTCGCAAGCTTTGGCAGAGGACTAGGAACTCCACAGATAAAACTCACTTCAATCGACTAACAAGACAAACTAAATGGGAACTTGACAACCACAGCATCTCTAAATATAGGTCTTTGTTAGAAGGAATGACCCCGGGTGACTCTTGTCTCTGGAAAGAAACAAAAAGACTACTGAACGAACATTCCCCGATTCCTCCACTGATTACAAGAAACGGCCTGGCAACAAGTGATGAGGAAATGTGCGATGTAATAGCTACTAATCTCGAAGACAAATTCACTCTAACTGACCAGACTGTCGTCACTGAAGAAGACATTAACAACGAACTACAACAACCTCACCAAACGACAGAAATTCCTATCTTATACACTTCTCCTTCTGAGATATTCACTTAAATTAACAGACTTCCCAAAAAAAAAAGCTCCCGGAGATGGCCTAATCCCAAATACTATATTAAAACTGCCACGGAAAGGTACGGCCTTCCTAACTGGGGCCTTTAATGCTTGCCTTCGATTAGGATACTCTCCCAAAAGTTGGAAGAATGCAATTGTAAATGTTTTTCACAAATCTGGTAAGTCTAAAAGGGATCCCAACTGTTACCGACCGATCAGCCTCCTAAACTCTCTTTCGAAAATACTTGAAAAAATTTATACAAAAGACTGTTAAAACACTTGACTGACCCAAACAAAATTCCACTTCATCAATTTGGATTCAAACCAAAACACTCACCAGTACATCAAATTAAAAGAGTTACAGAACACATTATACACAACTTTGAAGAAAGAAAATACACGGCAGCGATATTGCTAGATGTAGCGGCCGCATTTGACACAGCTTGGCACTCTGGACTACTTAACAAACTCAGACACACAGACGCACCTGACTATATTACCCAAATTATAACATCTTTTTTACAAGACAGAACATTCCAGGTAAGACTCAACAACACATACAGTACTAGACGACAAATTCTCGGAGGACTACCACAAGCGGCAATCATCAGTCCGATCATCTTTAATCTCTACTGCTCGGACATACCTGAACCTACTTCAGTGACTTTAGCTACATACGCGGACGATACAATGTTGGTGTGTTCCAACACAGACATTAATAAAAGTATCACTGACTTATAGAAATCAATTAATATTTTATCAAACTGGTTCCAAAAATGGAAATTGAAACTAAATCCTTCCAAAACGGAAGCAAAAATCTTCGCCCTTAGGAGGTTCCGGATTGAAGACCTTCGTATAATCCAAATTAACAATCAAGAAATTCGCTGGAAACCAAAGGACCAAGGAGTGCGTTATCTTGGCATAATCCTAGATACAAGACTCATCTGGAGGTTACACATAAACACTAAACTTCAAGAAGCATAGAGCCGACTGAAGCGACTATACCCACTTATTAACAGAAAGACCCCACTCAAACACTCCTGCACAGTCAACACTCTACAAGACACTGTAGTAGTATATTATAGGCGACTCCAGGACAGATTTTCACTCCCTCACCTACCCCCTCACCTTATACGTCCCAACCATTCCCCGTCCAATTTCCACCACCCCCCTCACCGCCCTAGTTACTCCTCTCCCACCAAATGACCCCCTCCCCCCAACATATTCCCAACTTTTCCCCACCCCTCCCCCCCTTTTCCTGTAGGCGAAGAAATATTAAAAATTAATTTTTTTCTTGCTGAGGTCAGCAAAAACGATCTCACAACCTTCGTCATCCAAGTCCATCACTTACACCACTCAGCTGTAGTGGTAACTTGGCAATAGTAGTTTTCTTTATACCTCACGATAAAATAGATCCTTTACCACGACGAAATAGATCCTTATACCTCACCCACATACTTCTCCTCATCTCTCTCATATCTCATTCTCTCTCTCTCTCTCTCTCTCTATAGATATATATATAAAATATATACACAGAGACTTAAAGAGAGGCTCTGCCCCACGTACCCCAGGCCAGGGTTCATTAACCTGTATTTTTCCATTCGTACAAAAGTTTATTAACCTCTATGTATGCACAATGTTTGCAATATAATATATTTACTTATTTTTTTTTTTTTAGACGGATACTTATGTAAGTTTTTTGGTAAACAATAAACTAAAACTTAATCTATGGTTCCTTCTTATATACTTTTATCGATCAAGTATATTGACATTTAATACAGTATATTGATTTATGAGTCACTTACCTGTGTAAGGTTTTGGGTAAGCAATTTACAAGTTAATCTCCATTTTCCTTTCTTTTTTTTTATCGATCATTATATATTTATAGAATCCAATATATCGGTTACTTTTTTTTTTTTTTTTTGGCACAGTTTAAAGTTGTTGGACCTGTTATCGACGAAATAGTTAATAACATGTTTTATCGAAGTAATTGTTTATGCAATTAAAGAAAGGAAAAAAAGCTAGTGATTTAATAACTGGTGTATCTCAATTTACATACCAAATTCCGCATATTTAATCACTAGACAGATACTTAGTTTTTCTGGTAAACAGATGAGGTTTTTTTTGGTAAACAATAAACTAAAACTTAATCTATGGTTCCTTCTTATACACCATACTTATCTATTTTTATCGATCAAGTATATTGGACATTTAATACAGTATATTGATTTATGAGTCACTTACCTGTGTAAGGTTTTTGGTAAGCAATTACAATTTAATTTCCATTTTCCTTCTTTAAGAAAAATCTATTTAGCCTATTATAAGCCGAACTACAGAGCCGATAATAACCGAACAGTCCTAATTTTTGTTTTTTTTTTTAAAAAAAAAGAAAAAATACACATTACACAATCATTTGTAATTAAGTTGTCCAAGTTTTCTAATAATAACCACAGTCCAAATCGTTCGTTAGTAGAAATACTTTTCTTCCATAGAGCTGAGAAACACTTAACACTTTGTGCGAGCCCATGTTGTCTCTGCCGATGACCGATTAACACTTAATTACAAAGGACTCCACTATGAGTTAAATCTCCACTTTCCTTTTTAAGATAATTTTTTGTTTTGTTTATCGATCAACTATATTTATAGAATCTAATATATCGTTTTCTTTTTGGTACTGCTTAAAGTCGTTGGATCTGTTATCTAACGCAATGTACGACGAAATAGTTAATAATATGTTTTGTCGAACTAATTGTTTATGCAATTAAAGAAAGGAAAAAAAAAAAGCTAGTGTTTAACCAGAGATTTAATAACTGTTGTATCTCAATTTACGTATCAAATTCCACATATTTAATCACTTTTCTAATCTAAAACGTACTCAATTTACACACATATTTCCGTCAATTCTTGCAAAGAAGAGATGTAAGTTTTCGGTTAGAAATGTAGAAAGTGCCTATCTTACAAATTGACATGTAAGAAATAAAAGTAAGAATAGCGATTTATGCGTACATATTAAAACTAGTAATTTAAATGGAACTTATATATTTTTAAACACTTTTTATTAGAGCAAAAGTAATTTTCTCTAGAGATAACTACTGTAAGTTTGCAGTTAAAATTGTAAAAGTCGAAAGTGCGTATCTTAGAGCTTAACATGTAATAAATAAAAGCAAGAATTGCGGTATATACGCATTTATTAAAACTAGTAATTTAACTGGAATTTATATGTTATACATGTTTAAACACTTCTTATTTGAGCAAAAGTAATTTCTCTCTAGAGATAGTTTGCGGAGTTTCGCAGTAATATCTTACTACAGTAGTATTTTTCTGTAGTCTTTTTACAGGAGTAAGTCTAATTCCACCACAGTGGAAAGCTGATCCTACACAGATAATGTAATTTCAAAAAAAAAAGAAATCTTCTATCGAATTAATTGTTTGTACAATTAAACAAATTACTTAAAGAAAGGAAAACTTAGTGGAACCAGTAGTCTTTTTATCTCAATTTAGGTACAAAATTCCCCTACATTTTTGCAATCTAAGAAGCACTCAATTTACGTACTTAACTCCCCCAAAATAGTGATCAGTTTCCAATTTAACTGGTAAATGAATTATTCTATATTTTTGTAATCTAATAAGTATTCAATTTACATATATAATTCCAATAGAGAATTTAATAAATTAATGGGATTTATACCATACCTAGATAGAAGTAACTTCCTTAGTGAGTAACAGATTGATATTCGCTCCTAGAGTTATGGATGTGCAAATGACGAATGATTAGACAGTAGAGAATGTATTGTGTTAAATGTCTTTGGTCAGGTCAAAATGTAAAATCACTGCACAAGATATACAAAAGAATATATTGCACTAAAACATTCGTAAGTTATCGTATTGTGAATTGGAATAACAGTTTTGCTAGTAATTTCCAAGTTCTTTCCTCAACCTTTCTAAATATGTAACAACTTCTTCTGCCATCTTACATTCTTAAACAGGCATAGGATATTATGCGCTAAAAAACATGTTACTTTTTAATAAAAGAATATTGGAACAAGTTAAACCATTATAAGTTTCTAATCTGGGGAAATGATTGCATTATATCCAAATTCGAAATCTTCTGTTTTGTAGCCATTGTCTAATGTCTATTAGTCCAAGAAAAACACAGATATACAATAGAATATAAACATATATTGCACTAAAACATTCTTAAGTTATCGCATGGTAATTATTGTGGATTGCAATAACAGTTTTGCTAGTAATTTCCAAGTTCTTTCCTCAACCTTTCCAAACATGTAACAACTAAGAAATGAGTTTCTAATCTGGGGAAATTATATCCAAGTTCGAAATCTTTGTTTTGTACCCATTGTCTAACGTCTATTAGTCCAAGAACAACCAAGAAAAACACAGATATACAATAGAATATAACATATATTGCACTAAAAACAGTCTTAAGTTATCGCATGGTAATTATTGTGGATTGGAATCAGCTTTCCTCAACCTTTTTAAACATGTAAACAACTTGTTCTACTGTCTTACATTCTTAAACAGGCATAGGAAATTATGCCCTAAACAATATGTTACTTTTTAATCGAAGAATATTGGAACAAGTTAAACCAATGTTTGCATAGTATAGGAAATGGGAAATGATTGCATTATATCCAAATTCGAAATCTTCTGTTTGGAATTTAGACATTTCTACCAACACTAACGTCTATTAGTCCAAGTACAACACAGATATACACAGAATATAATACAGTATATTGCCCTAAAACAGTCTTAAGTTATCGCTTGGCAATTATTGTGCATTGCAATAACAGTTTTGCTAGTAATTTCCAAGTTCTTTCCTCAACCTTTCTAAACATGTATACCTACAACTTGTTCTACTGTCTTAAATTGTTAAACAGGCATACTGATATTATGCACTAAAAAATATGTAATTTTTTAATCGAAGAATATTGGAACAAGTTAAACCAATGTTTGCATAGTATAGGAAATGGGAAATGATTGCGTTATATACAAAAATTCAAAAATCTTCTGTTTGTAGCTGTTGTCTAACGTCTAATAGTTAAAGCTGTTTAAAACAAACAAACAAAAAATACTGCAAACATACAAGTGTCTGGACCCCAAACTGTTGTAATTGGTACCGATTAGAAATATAAATATATTCTATAGTCATTTGGAAGAAATTAGTCAAAATATTCCCCAAAAAAAAAAAATCATTATTAGTTCTGTTTAATGTTTTAACTTGTTTTTATTAGACGGAAATTATAACACAGAAGTATTTTTGCTTAGTCAGATCGCATTCCTACACCTTCTTACGAGCCCTGGCACACACACACACATACGCGCACGCGCGCACTACATGCTGTTAAGTGAATAATTGACAGAAATAAAAAAAAATACATGTTTCTCTATTTTTGCAATACAAAAGAAAGGAAATAATTGCAACCATTAAAAGTAAAAATTGATCACCGTTTTCTCTATTATTTTTCTCTCATAATACATAGATGTGTACGGTTCTATTATAAATAACACAAACATAATATTTTGTTTAATTACAAAATCCATACCTTATACTATAATCTTGGTAATAATATACATAATTTACACACACACACACACACACACAACACAAATCTTTTTATGTCTACTGGCAGAGTATGTTTTAACTTATCTAAATTGTCAAAATTTATAGTCAAAATCTAAAGCTAAGTCTTGCATTTCTCTTACTAACCAGCAATGTCTATTTCTATAAGGAACTAGTTTAAGGCCTACCAAAATTACTGCTTCTAACCGGTTGCACTCAGAAACTTTAACACGACCTCTTATTTCTTTATCGTTCTCCTGTTGTGTTGAAAGCGGTACCTTGTATATTTTTCCTGTGCAAAATTCCATCTTCTCTATTTTGGCAAACGTGTGTCCATTGTAACTTGTTACACCAGTAAATGTTAAAAATGGTTTCTCTCGGTAGGTGAGGAAATTATATCCAACCCATTTTTCGGTATTATAATGTAACCATTTTCTTTATTAGAATAGGCACTATTTTTTTTTGTTTTGTTTTTGTGGTACCCTTTTAGTTCTTGCACTCTTCTTTTTCTGCATATATAAAAGTTCTTTTGTTGTTTACGGTAAACACCAGTTGTGTCCAAAGTTTTGCAATGTGGTTTAATATTTTTAAATTCTGTCAACTCGTTTTCCACCAGTTGCTTGTATTCCTCTTTCTGTAGTTTTTCTGTATATAGTCTATCTTCCTTCTTTTTAAATCCACCTAGTTCTAAGTGTCGTTTCTTTACCCATACATGGGAGTTCTATTTCTTTTACTGTATATGGCAATAGCCTACCGGCTCTCTTCCGTAAGACATGGTACCAATCCTGTCTTTTCGATATCTATGGTATGGTATAAAACAGTGTTCCAGTGTTTTGAGAAATACGCATTTAATGTAACATTTTTGCACAACTAAGTGTCGTTTCTTTGCATATGGTACATACATTAGAGGTGGGAGTTCTATTTCTTTTACTGTATATGGCAATAGCGTGTTGGTTATGTTAGCTCTCTTCCGTTAAGACATGAAAAAAAATTACATTATTGGTAGAGACCAATCCTGTCTTTTCGATATCTACACTTCCTGGTATGGTAGAAAAAAGTGTTCCAGTTTTTGAGAAATACGTTTCCCCAACGTTTTTAATGTAACATTTTTGCGCAATCTGTACAATATCTTTGTTTACACAATCTTCTACAATATAATATATAATTAATTGGTAGAGAGTTAAAACGAAATGTCGAAACAACATAATTTATCATTTTTTTTTTCTCTGTTCTTGGTATTTTCCGGTAGGTTTAACTGTATACCAGTCAACTTTCGTGTGTTCTTATTCGCCCAATATACATACTGTAACAAATTATTAAATACAAGGCAACAACTGTTCTGTAAAGTGTCTGTTAGCCTTGTCCACATCTTTTGCAAAAGAAACAGAATACATTGGAGCTTGACGGAAATAACGTTTACTACTTTCCAATAGGGATAAACAGTCTTCCAGAGGGTTGTACATATCGTCGGTTGCTTTGTAATAATTTTCCAATACAGTAGTTATAAATTGTAGCTTCTAGTCTTGTAATACCATGTTCTTTGGTAGAAGTAGACGAAAATGTTTCTTTTAATCTTGTATCCGAACAATTTACAAAATCTGTAATATAATTGCCGATTTTCTTATTAACACCCTGACTTGTTATTTTGACAAATAAACTTATTGCATATTTTAACTGTTGCGTTAGAAGTTAACCAAGTTAAACAGTTCTTACCAACTGTTTTATCGTTATCCACAAATTACATTACACTCGTTCTTATACTCTCCTTGATAGCAAAAGTTAAAGTTATTGGTTAAATAACTACCCATTTCTGTTTTATTAAATATTCCAGCAAAGTCCTGTGTTATATCCAAATCCATTAGGTAGTAATCTTCCTCTTTTAGACGGTTTAAATAATTCTTGCAATTTTTTCAGCTGATTCTCCAACATTTTACAGGGGACTGGTAAACAATTACAAGACTGGTAAACTGGGATTGTACATTTTTCGGTTGCGGCTAAATCTTTATTTTGCGTACCTTACCAAAACCAAACCTTTGCCTAATTTTGTCTACGTGTAAACCTAAACCTATTACACAAAACACCCCGAGGACAGCCGAACTACAGAGCCGAAAATGGTCGACCAGTCCTTATTCGTCGGCAGAGACAACATTGGCTCTCACAAAGTGTTAAGTGTTTCTCAGCTCTATGGAAGATACAGACCCGTTTTGCGACAATATAATGCTTGTTAAAATATGTGCTTTGGAAGACTGCTATGGAGATGGAAAAAACCTAATTGTTTAGAAGGAAAAAAAAAATAACAACCCAGTATGTATACCATATACCATACAAAGTCGAGTTGTCAGATGTAAAATTGGAGAATCAGCTGAAAAAAAATTGCAAGAATTATTTAAACCGACTAAAAGAGGAAGATTACTACCTAATGGATTTGGATATAACACAGGACTTTGCTGGAATATTTAATAAAACAGAAATGGGTAGTTATTTAACCAATAACTTTAACTTTTGCTATCAAGGAGAGTATAAGAACGAGTGTAATGTAATTTGTGGATAACGATAAAACAGTTGGTAAGAACTGTTTAACTTGGTTAACTTCTAACGCAACAGTTAAAATATGCAATAAGTTTATTTGTCAAAATAACAAGTCAGGGTGTTAATAAGAAAATCGGCAATTATATTACAGATTTTGTAAATTGTTCGGATACAAGATTAAAAGAAAAATTTTCGTCTACTTCTACCAAAGAACATGGTATTACAAGACTAGAAGCTACAATTTATACCTACTGTATTGGAAAATTATTACAAAGCAACCGACGATATGTACAACCCTCTGGAAGACTGTTTATCCCTATTGGAAAGTAGTAAACGTTATTTCCGTCAAGCTCCAATGTATTCTGTTTTTTTTTGCAAAAGATGTGGACAAGGCTAACAGACACTTTACAGAACAGTTGTTGCCTTGTATTAAATAATTTGTTACAGTATGTATATTGGGCGAATAAGAACACACGAAAGTTGACTGGTATACAGTTAAACCTACCGGAAAATACCAAGAACAGAGAGAAAAAAAAAATGATAAATTATGTTGTTTCGACATTTCGTTTTTAACTCTCTACCAATTAATTATATATTATATTGTAGAAGATTGTGTAAACAAAGATATTGTACAGATTGCGCAAAAATGTTACGTTAAAAACGTTGGGGAAACGTATTTCTCAAAAACTGGAACACTTTTTTCTACCATACCAGGAAGTGTAGATATCGAAAAGACAGGATTGGTCTCTACCAATAATGTAATTTTTTTTCATGTCTTATCGGAAGAGAGCTAACATAACCAACACGCTATTGCCATATACAGTAAAAGAAATAGAACTCCCACCTCTAATGTATGTACCATATGCAAAGAAACGACACTTAGTTGTGCAAAAATGTTACATTAAATGCGTATTTCTCAAAAAAACTGGAACACTGTTTTATACCATACCATAGATATCGAAAAGACAGGATTGGCACCATGTCTTACGGAAGAGAGCCGGCAGGCTATTGTCATATACAGTAAAAGAAATAGAACTCGCATGTATGGCTAAAGAAACGATACTTAGAACTAGGTGGATTTAAAAAGCAGGAATATAGACTATTTACAGAAAAGACTACAGAAAGAGGAATACAAGCAACTGGTGGAATACGAGAGTTGACCGAATTTAAAAAATATTAAACCACATTGCAAAACTTTGGACACAACTGGTTTATCGTAAACAACAAAGGAACTTTTATATATGCAGAAAAAGAAGAGTGCAAGAACTATAAGGGTGCCACAAAAATAGTGCCTATTCTAATAAAGAAAATGGTTACATTATAATACCAAAAAAAAATTTCCTCACCTACCGAGAGAAACCATTTCAACATTTACTGGTGTAACAAGTTCCATGGACACTCGTTTGCCAAAATAGAGAAGATGGAATTTTGCACAGGAAAAATATACAAGGTACCGCTTTCAACACAACAGGAGAACGATAAAGAAATAAGAGGTCGTGTTAAAGTTTCTGAGTGCAACCGGTTAGAAGCAGTAATTTTGGTAGGCCTTAAACTAGTTCCTTATAGAAATAGACATTGCTGGTTGGTAAGAGAAATGCAAGACTTAGCTTTAGATTTTGACTATAAATTTTGACAATTTAGATAAGAAAACATACTCTGCCAGTAGACATAAAAAGATTTGTGTTGTGTGTGTGGGTGTGTGTAAATTATGTATACTATTACCAAGATTATAGTATAAGGTATGGATTTTGTAATTAAACAAAATATTATGTTTGTGTTATTTATAATAGAAGCGTACACATCTATGTATTATGAGAGAAAAATAATAGAGAACACGGTGATCAATTTTTACTTTTAATGGTTGCAATTATTTCCTTTCTTTTGTATTGCAAAAATAGAGAAACATGTATTTTTTTTATTTCTGTCAATTATTCACTTAACAGCATGTAGTGCGCGCGTGCGCGTATGTGTGTGTGTGTGCCAGGGCTCGTAAGAAGGTGTAGGAATGCGATCTGACTAAGCAAAAATACTTCTGTGTTATAATTTCCGTCTAATAAAAACAAGTTAAAACATTAAACAGAACTAATATGATTTTCCTTTTTTTGGGGGGGGGAATATTTTGACTAATTTCTTCCAAATGACTATAGAATATATTTATATTTCTAATCGGTACCAATTACAACAGTTTGGGGTCCAGACACTTGTATGTTTGCAGTATTTTTTGTTTGTTTGTTTTAAACAGCTTTAACTATTAGACGTTAGACAACAGCTACAAACAGAAGATTTTTGAATTTTTGTATATAACGCAATCATTTCCCATTTCCTATACTATGCAAACATTGGTTTAACTTGTTCCAATATTCTTCGATTAAAAAATTACATATTTTTTAGTGCATAATATCAGTATGCCTGTTTAACAATTTAAGACAGTAGAACAAGTTGTAGGTATACATGTTTAGAAAGGTTGAGGAAAGAACTTGGAAATTACTAGCAAAACTGTTATTGCAATCCACAATAATTGCCACGCGATAACTTAAGACTGTTTTAGGGCAATATACTGTATTATATTCTGTGTATATCTGTGTTGTTCTTGGACTAATAGACGTTAGTGTTGGTAGAAATGTCTAAATTCCAAACAGAAGATTTCGGATTTGGATATAATGCAATCATTTCCCATTTCCTATACTATGCAAACATTGGTTTAACTTGTTCCAATATTCTTCGATTAAAAAGTAACATATTGTTTAGGGCATAATTTCCTATGCCTGTTTAAGAATGTAAGACAGTAGAACAAGTTGTTTACATGTTTAAAAAGGTTGAGGAAAGCTGATTCCAATCCACAATAATTACCATGCGATAACTTAAGCCTGTTTTTAGTGCAATATATGTTATATTCTATTGTATATCTGTGTTTTCCTTGGTTGTTCTTGGACTAATAGACGTTAGACAATGGGTACAAAACAAAGATTTCGAACTTGGATATAATTTCCCCAGATTAGAAACTTATTTCTTAGTTGTTACATGTTTAGAAAGGTGGAGGAAAGAACTTGGAAATTACTAGCAAAACTGTTATTGCAATCCACAATAATTGCCATGCGATAACTTAAGAATGTTTTAGTGCAATATATGTTTATATTCTATTGTATATCTGTGTTTTTCTTGGACTAATAGACACTAGACAATGGCTACAAAACAGAAGATTTCGAATTTGGATATAATGCAATCATTTTCCCAGATTAGAAACTTATAATGGTTTAACTTGTTCCAATATTCTTTTATTAAAAGTAACATGTTTTTTAGCGCATAATATCCTATGCCTGTTTAAGAATGTAAGATGGCAGAAGAAGTTGTTACATATTTAGAAAGGTTGAGGAAAGAACTTGGAAATTACTAGCAAAACTGTTATTCCAATTCACAATACGATAACTTACGAATGTTTTAGTGCAATATATTCTTTTGTATATCTTGTGCAGTGATTTTACATTTTGACCTGACCAAAGACATTTAACACAATACATTCTCTACTGTCTAATCATTCGTCATTTGCACATCCATAACTCTAGGAGCGAATATCAATCTGTTACTCACTAAGGAAGTTACTTCTATCTAGGTATGGTATAAAACCCATTAATCTATTAAATTCTCTATTGGAATTATATATGTAAATTGAATACTTATTAGATTACAAAAATATAGAATAATTCATTTACCAGTTAAATTGAAAACTGATCACTATTTTGGGGGAGTTAAGTACGTAAATTGAGTGCTTCTTAGATTGCAAAAATGTAGGGGAATTTTGTACCTAAATTGAGATAAAAAGACTACTGGTTCCACTAAGTTTTCCTTTCTTTAAGTAATTTGTTTAATTGTACAAACAATTAATTCGATAGAAGATTTTTTTTTTTTTTTGAAATTACATTATCTGTGTAGGATCAGCTTTCCACTGTGGTGGAATTAGAATTACTCCTGTAAAAAGACTACAGAAAAATACTACTGTAGTAAGATATTACTGCGAAACTCCGCAAACTATATCTAGAGAGAAATTACTTTTGCTCAAATAAGAAGTGTTTAAACATGTATAACATATAAATTCCAGTTAAATTACTAGTTTTAATAAATGCGTATATACCGCAATTCTTGCTTTTATTTCTTACATGTTAAGCTCTAAGATACGCACTTTCGACTTTTACAATTTAACTGCAAACTTACAGTAGTTATCTCTAGAGAAAATTACTTTTGCTCTAATAAAAAGTGTTTAAAAATATATACGTTCCATTTAAATTACTAGTTTTAATATGTACGCATAAATCGCTATTCTTACTTTTATTTCTTACATGTCAATTTGTAAGAAAGGCACTTTCTACATTTCTAACCGAAAACTTACATCTCTTCTTTGCAAGAATTGACGGAAATATGTGTTTAAATTGAGTACGTTTTAGATTAGAAAAGTGATTAAATATGTGGAATTTGATACGTAAATTGAGATACAACAGTTATTAAATCTCTGGTTAAACACTAGCTTTTTTTTTTTGTCCTTTCTTTAATTGCATAAACAATTAGTTCGACAAAACATATTATTCACTATTTCGTCGTACATTGCGTTAGATAACAGATCCAACGACTTTAAGCAGTACCAAAAAGAAAACGATATATTAGATTCTATAAATATAGTTGATCGATAAACAAAACAAAAAATTATCTTAAAAAGGAAAGTGGAGATTTAACTCATAGTGGAGTCCTTTGTAATTAAGTGTTAATCGGTCATCGGCAGAGACAACATGGGCTCGCACAAAGTGTTAAGTGTTTCTCAGCTCTATGGAAGAAAAGTATTTCTACTAACGAACGATTTGGACTGTGGTTATTATTAGAAAACTTGGACAACTTAATTACAAATGATTGTGTAATGTGTATTTTTTCTTTTTTTTTAAAAAAAAAAACAAAAATTAGGACTGTTCGGTTATTATCGGCTCTGTAGTTCGGCTTATAATAGGCTAAATAGATTTTTCTTAAAGAAGGAAAATGGAAATTAAATTGTAATTGCTTACCAAAAACCTTACACAGGTAAGTGACTCATAAATCAATATACTGTATTAAATGTCCAATATACTTGATCGATAAAAATAGATAAGTATGGTGTATAAGAAGGAACCATAGATTAAGTTTTAGTTTATTGTTTACCAAAAAAAACCTCATCTGTTTACCAGAAAAACTAAGTATCTGTCTAGTGATTAAATATGCGGAATTTGGTATGTAAATTGAGATACACCAGTTATTAAATCACTAGCTTTTTTTCCTTTCTTTAATTGCATAAACAATTACTTCGATAAAACATGTTATTAACTATTTCGTCGATAACAGGTCCAACAACTTTAAACTGTGCCAAAAAAAAAAAAAAAAAGTAACCGATATATTGGATTCTATAAATATATAATGATCGATAAAAAAAAAGAAAGGAAAATGGAGATTAACTTGTAAATTGCTTACCCAAAACCTTACACAGGTAAGTGACTCATAAATCAATATACTGTATTAAATGTCAATATACTTGATCGATAAAAGTAGATAAGAAGGAACCATAGATTAAGTTTTAGTTTATTGTTTACCAAAAAACTTACATAAGTATCCGTCTAAAAAAAAAAAAAATAAGTAAATATATTATATTGCAAACATTGTGCATACATAGAGGTTAATAAACTTTTGTACGAATGGAAAAATACAGGTTAATGAACCCTGGCCTGGGGTACGTGGGGCAGAGCCTCTCTTTAAGTCTCTGTGTATATATTTTTATATATATCTATAGAGAGAGAGAGTGAGAGAGAGAGAAAGGATATGAGAGAGATGAGGGAGAAGTATGTGGGGGTGAGGTATAAGGATCTAAAGAAAACTACTATTGCCAAGTTACCACTATAGCTGAGTGGTGTAAGTGATGGACTTGGATGACGAAGGTTGTGAGATCGTTTTTGCTGACCTCAGCAAAAAAAAAAATTAATTTTTATTATTTCTTCGCCTACAGGAAAGGGGGGGGGAAGTTGGGAATATGTTGGGGGAGGGGGTCAATTTGGTGGGAGAGGAGTAACTAGGGGCGGTGAGGGGGTGGTGGAAATTGGACGGGGAATGGTTGGGACGTATAAGGTGAGGGGGTAGGTGAGGGAGTGAAAATCTGTCCTGGAGTCGCCTATAATATACTACTACAGTGTCTTGTAGAGTGTTGACTGTGCAGGAGTGTTTGAGTGGGGTCTTTCTGTTAATAAGTGGGTATAGTCGCTTCAGTCGGCTCTATGCTTCTTGAAGTTTAGTGTTTATGTGTAACCTCCAGATGAGTCTTGTATCTAGGATTATGCCAAGATAACGCACTCCTTGGTCCTTTGGTTTCCAGCGAATTTCTTGGTTGTTAATTTGGATTATACGAAGGTCTTCAATCCGGAACCTCCTAAGGGCGAAGATTTTTGCTTCCGTTTTGGAAGGATTTAGTTTCAATTTCCATTTTTGGAACCAGTTTGATAAAATATTGATTTCTATAAGTCAGTGATACTTTTATTAATGTCTGTGTTGGAACACACCAACATTGTATCGTCCGCGTATGTAGCTAAAGTCACTGAAGTAGGTTCAGGTATGTCCGAGCAGTAGAGATTAAAGATGATCGGACTGATGATTGCCGCTTGTGGTAGTCCTCCGAGAATTTGTCGTCTAGTACTGTATGTGTTGTTGAGTCTTACAGAAAGGGGGGAGGGGTGGGGAAAAGTTGGGAATAGGTTGGGGGAGCGGAGGGGGGTCATTTGGTGGGAGAGGGGTAACTAGGGCGGTGAGGGGGTGGTGGAAATTGGACGGGGAATGGTTGGGACGTATAAGGTGAGGGGGGTAGGTGAGGGAGTGAAAATCTGTCCTGGAGTCGCCTATAATATACTACTCACTGTCTTATTATACTGTCTACTACAAAATCTTATTGGATTCAAAATTTTCGTCCTTTGCAGGTTTCGAAAAGGATCATCAGACTTTACTTGGACTGCCAAAGTAGATACCTGTGATACATATGTATATGTATTCGTAACATTAAGAAAATTTGTACTCGTATATTTCTTGACAACAACAGGCTATATAACATCAACCCTTCATCACTTCTGCACCGCACTTTTATTTATAATAAAAAACTCAACATGGCTCTAATGGGGCACAACCCATAGTCACAACATTTAAGCATGTGGACATGAAGAAAAACAAAATATTTGTGCATTGTTGCAGAATAAAATCTACTTAAGAATAGAAAGTTGATTACAATCTACTTATAAAGTAAGTAATTCAAAATACTTAAATGTTATTTTCTAAATCTGTACATGGTACACATTCATAAGAATCAGGTGATTTCCTACGAATTTGTGGTATTAACAGTTTTTCATTTAAATTTTCATTAGTTTTGGTACAAAGTGTGATCAAAGTACCAACACTGAAACTGACAATTAGTCCAATTGCTATAAATAAATTAAAAGATATTCTGTACAGATAGGGAACATCCGGGTCAAATATCACAGGGGTGCTGTAGGGAGAGCCTCTGGTCATACTGAAATAAATAAGTATTGTTAGTGCCCAGTTATCAAAATAAAGTGCAATTGAAGTAACAGTAAGGGAAGGGATAGCTCAGTGGTAGCGCGCTGGAGTAGCAAAGCGGAGATCATGGGTTCGAATCCAGTCGTGCTGCCCTTAGATTTTCTCCTCCTAGGAGCCCCTACAGCTCACTGTTCGGTGATGGACAGTGTTGTCTGTAGCGAGAGAACACTGTCCGGAGGCCGACAGTGCACTGAGAAGGCTCCGGGGAGCACAATAGATCTTTCAGGTCGCAGTGCGATAATCCCCATCAAAAAAAAAAAAAAAGTAGCAGTACAATACTGAGATAAAACTGTAAATTACTTTACAAATATATGGGATACATTGTCGACACAGCCTTCAGTGCTCACTATTTTAGTTGTATATTTTATTTTACCAGCGGCTATTGACCACATACTGCCTAATGAGATCCATACAGTTATTACAATTCCAGACAGTGCCCCTACAATGACACCCTGAAATAAGTAGCAATAATTAATGCACACTGTAACAGTAATCTTGGATACATATAAATTAATAAACACAAATATGGTGCATTATGTCTCTATATTTATAGAATTTAAACAAGAGATAACAATAATTGATATAGAGATTGTCCTATGGTGAGGTTACTCAGGTTTTACCCAATAATAACAGCGTGACTGGCAGGTGCCATGGTGATAGATAATTACAATTAAATTACCTTAATGTTGGCATTTCGAATAAACAAACCAAAAGAAAATAAAAATATTTTGAATTCATTAACAAAACTTAATAGAGTTATGGACATCTGCAATCAAAAATAGAAATTATTAAAGTTCTAATTATGGAAAATATTGATCATTTTTTAAATTATTAAAAAAAGATAAAAAGAATTACATGCAATTTGTTTACTTTCTCTTACTTCTAATAAGCTAATAAGAGGTACTATTGCGATCGTGTCAAATTTCCGAAATTCAGGTTTTGAGGTCTCAGAGAATGAAAACATTGTTTTTAGCAAATGGTCTCTGTGTGCGTGTGAACAAAATATCTCAAAAACGAAAAATTTGCCGGATGCTGAAACTTGATAATTTATTTAGGCTACGCGTCGAACATGAAGGTTTCAGGCAAAGTCACCAGTCGAAGGAAGTACGCGTTTACTGATTTTTTCTTTCAGCTTTTCAGGATTTTCTCAAAAATAGATTCAGCGATTTTCAGTTTATAATAAATACCTATCTCTTTTAAGTGAATAGGTGTTCGGGGCTGTTCTAAAGTACTAATTCAGTGCAATACATGGTTCTGCCATCTATAATATTAATATACATTAGCATTATTGCAAAAATTTAAATGTGAGGAAATTCGTTAAAGAGAATTTGCGATTTTATAGAGTAGGCTTTTTGGTTGAGGGGGGGAATTGTCTCGGAAACGACTATAAGGATTTCTTCATAACTTGGAATACTAACAGCACAGCTATAACAATTCAAGGTAAAAAACAAAAAAAGTAATTTTGTAATTGTTTTTTAATAATTAACACCTTCGACGATTCGACAAACTTTGTTTGCCTTCTTCAGGAACAATACAAAAAAAGAGAAAAACTTTAACACAAAACACAAACAAAAAATACATAGGTGTGATTACCGTGGGACTGCTAAGTCTGTAATGAAAGGGTGCATGTTGTAATGCTGAAAGCCAGGAGAAGGGGGACCGTTATGTGTGGTCCGTTATGCATGTACCGTTACCCCCACTCCATACATAACTTTCTCCACACGTAACGGTATATACATAACGGACCACACATAACGGTCCTCCCTTCTCCTGGCTTTCAGCATTACAACATACACCCTTTCATTACAGATTTAGCAGTCCCACAGTAATCACACCTATGTATTTTGTTTTTTGTTTGCGTTTTAAGTTAAAGTTTTTCTCTTTTTTTGTATTGTTCCTGAAGAAGGTAAATAAAGTTTGTCGAAACGTCGAACGTGTTAATTATTAAAAAACAATTACAAAATTAGTTTTTTGTTTTTTACCTTGAATTGGTCGATAAGCCAACAAATTCTTGTTTTCACCTATCACTTTTATTTGTATCATTTTTTTGAAAACATTATTTTGTCAGGTTCTCCGGAATCTGACACGTTAAAGTTAAAATATATTTTATTAATATTATTGGCGCTCCCTGCAATCATTCTCTACATGCCTCGATTGGTAGGTTGGCACTTGTCCCTCCCACCACGTGTACACTAATATAAGGCCGAATGAGCTCAATTTGAAATTTAAAGAAAGTCGTCATTATATAAATAATATTATTAAGGGGAATAAGAGAAAGGCGTGTGCGTGTTTAACTTCTAATTTTTTATTCTTACTTGCACAAGTCCAGTAGAGGAATTCAGGCCGAAAATTCCACCATTAACTATTAAACCAAGCAGTACAACTATTATCTTCAAATATAGATTAGTTCGGGCATTGTTTAAAGTTATGGGCACTAGTTTTACAAAATCTTCCAAGATATTTGCAGACAAAGTGTTCATTATAGTTGACAGTGTGCTAGTGAAATAATTATATTAAGGTCAATATAGATAATAACAAAGTTAATAATGATACTGTTATAAATTTTAAAGTCAGTTCATACTGTCGACTTTTGATCTTTTGACCACTGTATATCGCAGACTTGTACACGAGACTGCTTCTACAATCAACATGATTTCATGTTGAAAAGAACCAGTCCTATCAAACCAATTGTGCAATTACCATAACCCCGATGATTATTTCAGGACAGTAATATACCCATAGCAGTGTAGAGTGGCGGTGCACATCATTGAATATTACCATACACAATAGAACTGGCATTAAATCGCAGTTGAGGGGTAGCAGTTGCAAGTTCACTTTTACCGCATTATTGCCTGAATAATTACCGACCTCTTTACAAGCTCCATTTAGAAGACACAAGTTGCCTTTGCAAAAGATCTCTGAAGGGCAGTTCTGTCCATAATAATGTAGCGGACTTTGTGAACACAGCTACTTAGTGGTAGTAAATTTATGGGTTACACACAACTATACAGCCAAAGGTGACAGACAATATGCACTGAGCCAAGAATGATTATAATAAATATACCTCAGAGCAGCTGAAAGAATTCCAGCTAGAAACAGGCCACTCAGTCCGGGCAGATTTCTTCCGATCTTCAAAACATGGAAGGTTATTATCTGATCTGCATCCTTCAGTTCCTAACAAAATAATTTAACATTTCAGGCAGTTAACCATTTAACTACTACAGGTAGATTACATATGTGTCTGTTACAAGCAGTGTTCCTCCTGCTACAAGTCGTTTAAACTTGATATTTAAGTGCCAAAATCGCAACCGAATTAGGGTTTTTATTAGAATAGATCAAACGGAAGTAACACCTTACCGAGGGTTTTGATTAGAATAGATCAAACGAAAGTAACACATTACCGAGGGTTTTGATTAGAATAGATCAAACGGAAGTAACACCTTACCGAGGGTTTTGATTTGAATAATAATAATAATAGTCTTTATTAGCAAATTTGTTATAAAGACTGCCACCTGGTCAGCGACCATCGGGGGAGTCGGTCATTTAATACATGCTCCATAAAAAAGTATACAAAATAAGATATATAACACAGAAGCAAAAAATCAATAAAGCAAGAGAAGAAATAAATAAGTAACATATATAAATAACAGAAATTTTACTTCTATACAAACAGTTATAGTAGCAAAAAAAATATTTCAAATAAAAGATTTACTTAATAAAGCCAAATAAAATTGAAACATAAAGTTTAAACTAATGAATAAAAAACGGAATGAGATGCGATAAAAATAGTATGAAACAATTATATTTTGTAATAGATTATTTCTATATCTTGTGGCCATTTTACCATAATTTACAAGTGCGGACCAGCCATTATCGCCGTTTAAGTATTTTATTAAACTATTCTTAGAGAGAACTTGCTGATTAAAAATATTAAAAATATTTCAATCTAATATCACTCAGTGCAGAACAAACAGCTATGAAGTGGTAAGCATCTTCCACTTGCGATAAATTACATAAGGTACAAAGAGAGTTATGTTCACAATTTGTTGTGGTGGTTGGTTCCGCAGAGCTGGAAACCATCAGAGACATTTTCCGTGGTAGCCTGCTTCATTTTGTGGTCATCGACCGGTTTCGGGCGTTCGCCCATCTTCAGGATGCGTTTTTCAGACAGTGTGCCAACACAGACTCGTACAGAGACTTAGTTTCACACTAACTGAGGTGTATTTTTTAAATACTAAACTCTTAAACTAGGTAAAGGGATGTGGCCAGATGGGTGGGAAAACACGTGTTTGGGTTGTTAAAGGGCAAATTCTTTTCTTACAGTGGACGCGGGGGTCTAATCTTTAAACTCTGTTGCTGGAGGGAGACTTACTTCACCATTAACTAACCAAAATATTAAGAATATACAAAAAAAAACAAAATAAAAAAATAAGATACACAAAATAAATCTAAATAAAATTAAACAACGATTAAACTAACATTTTAAAATTCATTCATTCGTTTAAAACTGAACGATTTTTTATATAATTAAGTTAAGTTTTTCAGTTCCAAAGAATTAAAAAATTCCAGTCATTCTTTCACTTTTTCACGCAACCCTCACATCCTCGCAAGCATGTATACCTAATTATGTTTTCTTATATTATTAAGTTTTTTATTATGCATCCCATAAACCATATCACATCATCACTCACATACATCATCCAAATACGCACTTCTTTTTTTTTTAAATATATATCTAAACTAGTAAAGTTATATGTACATAGTAGATTAAAAAATAAACCTAAACTTAAAATCTATTTAAGAACTATTTGTTGCGTGTGTAGTTGTGTTTCTGTTGCTATTGTGGGAAGAGTGTTCTGAATAATGGTTCACTAGCAAACTTTGTCTGTTCATTTATTAAGTTTTGTGTTTTTCGTTTATATATTTCGAGTTGTTCTATTATGTCAAGTCGTCGTCCTTTGTGGCCAGAGTGTATTAGTTTCATCGTGGTCGTTATGTCATCGGGTTTGTGTTTGTTGGTTTTTAGGTGATTGGCGTAATTTGAGTCAACTTTGTTGTATTTGTATGATCTGATGTGTTCGGTAAATCGTTCCTTGATTTTTCTGCCGGTCTGCCCCACGTAAATGTTGTCACATCTGGGCACTTCAACTCGTAGGCCCCACTGCTGTCATACACGTCAGTGAACTCGGTACGAGTGCGGAGTTTTTTGCCTAATTTGTTGTTTGCCCGGAAAGATGTCTTAATGCCCAGTTTTTTGAAAAAATTTGTGAGTTTGTACGTGTGGCTTCCAATATATGTGAATGTGGCGAATTTGACTGCTGTTTTTTTGTCAGTCCTATTTCGGTGGTGTGGTTCGTTTTTGAGGAGTTTATTAACGATGTTTGTATTGTACCCATTGTTTTCAGCTATTTTGTAGATTGTCTGCAATTCTTGTGTGTGGTTCGCGGGTGTGAGGGGTGTGTATTTAAGTCTGTTCGTTAGGTGTCTAAGTGCAGCTAGTTTGTGTTGGGTGGGGTGGTTGGAATTGTGCGGTATGATAGCATCCGATGTAGTTGCTTTTCTGTATATTCCGTACTCTATTTTATGGTCGGTTCTTGTGAGTTTCATGTCCAAGAAGTTGAGGGTGTTGTTCGTTTCTTTTTCGTATGTGAATTTTATTTTCTTGTTTATGTTGTTAAGGTAATGTACTATTTTGTCTACGTCTATGTCGTTTTGCAATATGAGGAATAAATCGTCCACGTATCGTGCATAAAACGTTACGCCGAACTCCTCTTTCAGTTTGGGTACGTAAGTTTCCTCCATGTTTTGTATAAATATTTCTGATAGTATGGCCGATGTGGGTGCCCCATTCCCAGTCCGTCGGTAGCGAGGTAGACTGGTAAATAAAAAATCGTTCAGTTTTAAACGAATGAATGAATTTTAAAATGTTAGTTTAATCGTTGTTTAATTTTATTTAGATTTATTTTGTGTATCTTTTTTTTTTTTTTTTTTTTATTTTTTGTATAACAACAGAGTTTAAAGATTAGACCCCCGCGCCCACTGTAAGAAAAGGATTTGCCCTTTAACAACCCAAAAACGTGTTTTCCCACCCATCTAGCCACATCCCTTTACCTAGTTTAAGAGTTTAGTATTTAAAAATACACCACAGTTAGTGTGAAACTAAGTCTCTGTACGAGTCTCTGTTGGCACACTGTCTGAAAAACGCATCCTGAAGATGGGCGAACGCCCGAAACCGGTCGATGACCACAAAATGAAGCAGGCTACCACGGAAAATGTCTCTTATGTTCACAATGTTGATAGATTTTAAAGTTCAAATTCAATAAACCACTTCTGGCCTTCATTATCCAAACACTATCTTTCATACTGTTGTTGAACACATAACTGCTACAATCTTTTAGCTCGAAGTTCAACTCTTTATAAACTATATTGGATAGTGACTTCTGTGCTCTAGCAATAAATTCTACACGGTTTTCTTCCAAACAGCTATATATTTTTTTAAATTCGTCTCTCCAGTTAGACTTATTTTTATATGAAATGTCCACAATTATATTATATTTTCTATTATTTTTTTCAGATCATAATGCCAAAAGATATATTAATTCCTTTGTTAATAAATATGGATACCTATTGTTTGAGAGCTGACAAATTTTTAATATATAATTTAAATGTAGTTTCAACGTGTAAATAAAAGAGGTGCGTTGTGTTTGTTTCCAGGTTCAGCAGATATGTTGGTGTATAGCGAGGTAATTTAAAAACTTTTTTTAAGAAAAACCTCTGTAACCTCTCCACTTCCTCAAACATATTGACTTCCCAGACCTGTGACCTGTCTGGGGCACAGGTCTGATTAGAATAGATCAAACGGAAGTAACACCTTACCGAGGGTTTTGATTAGAATAGATCAAACGGAAGTAACACCTTACCGAGGGTTTTGATTAGAACAGATCAATCGGAAGTAACACCTTACCGAAGGTTTTGATTAGAATAGATCAACCGGAAGTAACACCTTACCGAGGGTTTTGATTAGAATAGATCAACCGGAAGTAACACATTACCGAGGGTTTTGATTAGAATAGATCAACCGGAAGTAACACCTTACCGAGGGTTTTGATTAGAATAGATCAACCGGAAGAAACACCTTACCGAGGGTTTTGATTAGAATAGATCAACCGGAAGAAACACCTTACCGAATGTATTTTTCAAACTTGGAATAGTAATTACACATACAAAGAGCTACAACTTTTATTAGTAACATTTTTCTGGGAAAATTCATTTAAGATGCTTCCGGGAAGTAGAAGGGTTTCGTCTTCCTCTAATCTGCTATTAAATTTCATTACACAAGTGTATCATCTAAATAATATTAATTAGGCTCAATTTGTTGCTGAAATTTAGACTTTGAAAAAAATCGGTGCATACCGAAAGTATATATTTACTGAACACATTTTTTCTTCTCAGTTTCTTGCTATTTTCTTGAAAACGGCTCCAATTCTCTTTAGACATCGTATGTGAACTAACATATAAAGAGTACAACTTTTATTACCAACACATCTCCGGATGAAGTCATTTAAGCAGGCTTTTGTGGGAGATGTGAGGTTGTGTATTCATTTAAGGAGCTATCATACTTGATTCTAAATGATTCTATCATCTAAACAATATTAATTAGAAATAAATAAGTTGTCGAAATTCAGATTTTGAAGAAATTTCGGTTTTGATTAGAATCGGTGAGTGTCATTTCGGAAAGTAAAACTTTACCGATGTATTTTTCATTTTTGGTGATTTTCTCAAAAATGGAGCCAACGATTTTCTTCAAACTTGCAATATTAATTACACATACAAAGAGCTACAACTTTTATTTGTAACATTTTTTTGGGAAAATTCATTTAAGACCGCTTCTGGGAAGTAGAAGGGTTTATTTTTCCTTTAAAATGCTACGTTAGTTGATTCTAAATAATTATATAATCTAAACAATATTAATTAGAAATAAATAAGTTGACAAAATTCCGAGTTTGAAGAAATTCGGTAAACTGAAAGTTCGTTTTTACTTTGTCACTTTGTCAATTACAACTCTGTAAACTCCAGTAAGAGAAAGTCGTGTGAGTGTTTCATGCCAAATATTTCTGTTGCTAGCGATACACCGTCTGGCTCATTCACATTCTTATTACTAGAAATCATCTCCCGTTATAGTCACATAAAGGTATAATACCTTATGCGTGCATGACGGCTAGCGACCTTCTACATATATTACGATGTTATATTGATTCTCACAGAGATTGTTTCAAAATAAATATTCATATATAATGTACACTACAACATAATCATATACAAGCACCACATTATCATAAACAAATTAGAAGAAGCATATATTAAATTGTAAATTACCTTTTTCAAAACTGGGTCGCAGTTATAGTACGTTGTATATATCAATAATCCTGTAATGACAACTGCTGCGTTAATTGTAAAATGTGCTATGGCACTGCTGATTATAATTCTGCAAAAAATGTTCTAAACTGAAAACTAAATGACATTAATTCATTATTTTGACTCAAGTGATGATGTCTACTCTAACTGCTACTTAGTAGCACTGATGGGTAGGTATTAGGGTAGACAGTTACTGCTGGATAGCTGAACATCGCTAACCTACAGAAACCTCTTACACTGCTATAAGAATTTTAATTTTTTAAAAATAATTAACGTTTAATCTTTTGTTTTTAATAACTATTTTGTTTCTAAAATATTAGAATGAATATAATTGCAGAACTTATAGCGTGTTAAAATGACAGTTATGTCACTAATCTACGGAGCAGAATTGTTATCGGATCGGCACTTCTTAAATTTGAAGAGTAATAATGTTGAAATTTGCAACATGAAATTTGCAAACTGAATATGCAAGTACTGGAATAATAAACGTGCTCCGTAGGTGTATTGGAATCCCCTCCATCATCCCACAGAAGTCTACATTGTCCCGTTAGGGAACCCGCCAGCCTACGAAGCCTTTATTGCTTAAACTGATGCACACTTCAGATCTTTTGTTTCTGCCTTAGCAGGTTTTACTTGCCTCAGTTCTGGGAGGATTTTCCAGAGCAGTGCTCTCTTGACATCTGCTTTCTTCCCAAAGAGACTGGTCATTTCAAAAAAGGATGCTGCAGCGCCTTTCCCAGTCATGATATTGGCTAACACATTTCCTTCCCCGCCAATATGCCCTGACACTGAGGAAAGGGTAACTCTATTGCTCTTGACCAGATCACTGAGTTTTCAGAGGCATTACCATCCCATTTTTAAGCTGATGACATATGAACTCATTGCTTTATGGCGGCCTGCCTATCGGATAGGAATACAATCTCCTGAATCCATTTTTTCCTACCTAGATTAAACTAGACACCCATTCCAATTGCGTACATTCCCGGCGTGAAGTAGCTGGGAAACTAGCCCATAGGATCCGAGTAACTGGTCATTGGCCCAAACACTCCAACCCCAATCCCCTCACATAGTAGTTTAAAAAATGTTAATAGTAAATTATGCACTTCCGCCTCCGTCCAAGACAGCTAATTTGGTAGTTGAGCCAGCCTGGAAAAGTGGGTATTATTTTACTTTAAAGAATTTATTGCTAATGAGACGCTGAAGTTCCTTTAAACTTTGCATTATAATCAAAGCATGAATTTCAATAAGACAGTGAATTTTCCAATAAAGAAATTAATCTTGAAGACACCTTATAAGATAAAAGAATTAGTTGACCGTTGATGAATTATGTTATGAAGAAATTTGGTGAGGATCGGCCAAGAAAAACATTCAATTCTGCCAATGTTTTGACAGCGTTTCCTGTCTTTATCAAGGCTTTAATATATAGAAAGTCGTGAAGATGTGGAGAAAGAATTTTTAAACTTACATATTTGTTACATCGCAGAAACGTAGAAAGGAAAATTAAAAGTTAGTAGTGTCTTGTCTTAAATCATCTACAGAAATGAAAGGGTTGAATAGGCAAGTGAAAGAGATTAGAGGAAATTTTTAGGGGAAGTAGGTGAAAAGGAATTCTAGAAGGTCATATTTTGAAAAAACCGTTACACAACGCGGATAATTTGATAGTATCAATTTGAAAATTAACAGAAAATTTATTTCCTTAGATATATATCATTTTAATATATTTCTTTTTTTCCTGTTAGTTTCTTTTGCTAATATTTTTGTTTTAGAAAAATCAAATTTATGATTTTTTACCTTAAAATGATTCGTCAGTGCAGTAATGTTGTCATTGTCTTTTTTATTTCTGCAGTCGTATTCATTTGGTACATTCTATTTTTCAAGTACTGTGTAGTTTGACAACATAAACAGCTGGACATTGTGTACAGTCCATCTGGTAAACGAGGTCTAATTGTAATTTGTCGGTAGTAGGGTCTTTAAGTTTGCTTATAATTTGTTAATAGTGTTAGGGCTAAAGTGATATTAGAGCGTCTACTAACATTTTCAATTTTTTAAAATTAGACACTGACAGACAGCGCTGTATAATGGCAGGACTTGTACATGTTCCTAGTGAAGCAGAAAAACCTGTGATCCACAATAACCACGATGAATATTTTGTAAAAGGACTTGGATCGAAACTGTAAAGAAAAATTGTGTAAAACTTGTGGTTGATTGAATTCTTAATAATTAATCACTATTTTGTTAAAGTGATTTGAACAAATTCACAAAGCGCAGAAATTTATAGAGAAATCAAAAGTGACTTTCTTCCTTATACTTACTGTTACTTTGTTACACGTTAATAAGAAATCTTACAAGAACAAAATCTAGATTTTGAATTGGAAGAGATATATTATTTATAAAGAAAAAGATTACATCGAATTTTTGTTCCAATAAACAGTTTCTGATTGGTTGCCAACAGCTTCATCACTACCAGTGTACGCATGCGCGGCCGGGATAACTTTGAATTTGAATGCTATTGGCTTACACTTTTATTATTTTTTATAGAATCTGGTTTTCATGTTATTCAATTATTATATAAAATGACTAATTTTATTTACACTTAAATTTATTCATTTTTCGCAACACAAATATAGAGTTAGTGTAAGGATTTCAAACAATATTCGTTTCCTCCACCCATTTTCCAGAAAATCGGAAAAATCGAAAAAATTCGGTAGAGATGCACTTGCGAACATTTTGTACGCATGAACCTAAACCTAAACGGAATAGCAAGTTTGAGCTTCCGGTGATCTTTTCTTTTTCTGATAATTTGACATACACACTGACACTTACACAAACACACAAACCTTACTTACACACAAACCACTTTTTTTCATACTCGGAGAACTCAAAACTGTAATTGCGGGGAAAACTCAACCCCAAAAATTAAACATGGTGGTAATTCTTCCAAGAGTAGAATAAATTGTACTTTTAACCTTCTGGCACTGAACCAAAAGAAAGCAAGGACTTACTGAGCGCACGTCCAACCAGTTAGTACACGATTTGATCCTCGGATTCCTCTGATCGATCACAAACTAGTTTCATACCGACTTTAAAAATCTGGTTTAAATTGAAATTTATTTGAATCTTGTTGGAACGCCTATCAAATTACTGCGCATGTTCCGGACAATCACAAATCAGTTTGAGGCTTTCTTGGAACAAACCTATTATCACGTAAAAGATTGACGCAAGCGCATTGACCTTAAAACACCCATTGTTTATTTTTTTATATATCAATTTCTCATTTCTACAGAAACAGCACCATATAAATAAAGATATTACTTGAAAAAATTAAGTCTTCCTCCTTGACCGACAATGTCGATTGCTTTATTTACACCGCCGACATTAACAACACTGACAATTATTATTGTTATCATAGAGCCGTACATGAACAGTGCCTGAATGAAGTCCGACCATACTACACCACGTAGGCCACCCTGAAATAGATATATTATTGACAAAATAATAGATCATCTGTCCTAGAATTAATAATAATATAAATACTGACCAGAAATGTGTAAACAGTGCATAACCAACAAATTATTGTTGCCAATAGATAAAAAGGTATTGGAATCACTGTAAATATATGAGAAGACATTAATGGTCTAGAAATTAGATTCAGTTATTTAGTAATATCGCTCAGTTAGTTAGGTACCCATTGTCACTGCAGTGCATGCAGAATATATCACTATCAGTGCTTGAATAACCTAGAAATGAAAGAAAAAAATTATTAACTTATAAAGATGTTCCACCTGACATAAAAACGGCCGTTTTTCTTGAAAAATATTATCTTTGCTCAAAAACAGGGAAAAAGTGTTTCATCTGATAATTTATCTGTCATCGCATGCATACTTTCATATCCCTGATCGATTTCGGATTTTCATGTTTGTATTATACACCACACTTGTTCGCTTGTTGCCATCAACAGCGAAGTGTGATGCGTAACAGAAACATTACTTTGATTTTACTTTTTTACTGTCTACACGAACTTATAAATTTGCTCTGACGATGGATAGAATTCCAAACTAAATATACACGTTGAAAAAGAGCTAGGAACCTTTTCCCTCGATAATGACATGCATAATGTCGAAACGTTGAGAAATAGACATTGAAAACGAAATAAACAAGACTATGAAAAAATATATGGTTCATTCAATCAAACTTCACCTAATAATTTAGAAAAAAATATTTATAAATCTAAGTGTCTGCGCGGCAGACACCCAAGGTGCGGTGGCGAGCGTGCGCCAAGAAGCGGAATGAAACAACAGTGGAAAGAAATGAAAATGAGACTTACCCTTACTGACGGTGAGTGATGAGTTGAAGGCTTGACGCTGAAGTGATAGGCGGACTGAAGAAGCAGGAGGTGGGTATGTGTGTGAATCAGTGTGAGTGCAGGTGTGCGTATGTATGTGTGTAGTTTGGCGAAAGAAAGATTTGAGGAGAGAGGAAGGGGGGTTAGAGTGCTTCGTGGAAGCAGGTGAAGTGGTTGATGGTACTAGAAGAACCCAGGCGCGGAAGGTGAATAATTCTTCACTGGTGGCGAGGAAAGAGATTCTTGCGTCTCACGGAGACAGTAAATAATTAATTTGAACGCGAAGGCGCGAATAAGGCGAATAACTTATTAAGGTGAAGTAAAGGCACTGGCAAACACACGTTCACTAGGCGAGGTATAAGGAGCAAGTGAAGTTAAGTTTTTGAGGAATACAGAAGGTTTGAAGGGTAAGGGAAACGGAAATAACTCGCGCAGTCCGAAGATGAAAGGTGCCGGCAATCCCACCACCAAAATAGAGAGAGAGAGGGAAAATGCGGGGAAGCGTGGGAACGCGGCGGAAGATGAAGGAAGAAACAGAAAATTATTGTTTGGAAAGTAGCAGGGGATTAAAATCCAAACGTAATAAACAGGGCAATAAATAAAATAGAAATATGGAGAAATAAAATGAAATATACACCTCAAAGGCGCCGCGACCGAACATGCCGCCCGCCATGAAGACTTGGCTTCAGTGTTCATTGCGTAGGGAGCGGACAGAGTTTGGCGAGTGACCGGCGTAGGATGCCGGAAGCGGTATGAACGTCAGCGACGCGACTGACGGAGTCACGGTCGGGATGGAGGGCGATGATGCGGCCTAAAGGCAATTGGCGCGGCGGAACATTGTCCTGGTGAACGATGACAACGGTGCCGGGTGCGACCTCCGTAGCGGGAAGAAGCCACTTGGCACGTTGTTGGAGCGTATGGAGATACTCCTGACGCCAGCGCTTCCAGAAGTCCTGTTGAATACGCTGGGTCAGGTGCCACCGGGACAGGCGATTAATATTAACGGCGGTAACATCGCGCTCAGGAGGCGCGGTAAGAGGGCGGAAAACCAGAAAATGGCCGGGCGTGAGGGGTTCCGGATCGTTCGGGTCGGAAGAGAGGGCGCACAGAGGGCGCGAGTTCAGGATCGCCTCAACGTCGGTGGTCACAGTGAGCAGTTCCTCGTAAGTGAGGCGCTGGTCACCCACGACGCGGGTGAGATGGTGCTTGGCGGACTTAATAGCCGCTTCCCAGAGGCCTCCAAAATGAGGACTGGCCGGGGGGATGAACCTCCACTCAATGCCAGCGGAAGCGGCGGCGCGACAGACGCCTTGTTGGTGACGTTCATCACCCAACAGGCGACCGAGTTCCCGAAGTTCGTTGTGGGCTCCGACAAAGTTGGTGCCATTGTCTGAAAAGATGGTGGTCGGGAGCCCACGGCGAGCGCTGAAACGGCGGAAGGCGGCAAGGAAGGCGGACGTAGAGAGCTCCGACGCGATCTCGAAGTGTACGGCTTTGGTGGTGAAGCAGATGAACGCCACCAAGTAACCTTTAGTGACCACCGCGCCGCGGAGGCGGGCGCTAGAGATGGCGAATGGGCCGGCAAAGTCAACGCCGGTCACGGTGAAGGCGGTGGCGGAGGTAACGCGCTGAGTGGGGAGGTTACCCATAGGTTGGATGACGGGGCGCGGTTTGGCGCTGAAGCATCGGTTGCACTTTCCGATGCGATGGCGGACTACATTGCGACCATCCAGGGTCCAGTAATGGCGGCGGATATAGGCGTGGGTGGCGAGAGCACCGGCGTGCAGAAGGCGGATGTGGGCGTCGTCGATGGTGAGCTGGGTGAGCGAGTGCTTCTTAGGAAGCAAGGCGGGATGGCGGAAACCATAAGGTAATGGAGCAGAGGAGAGACGACCGCCGACGCGAAGTACCTGCTCATCATCCACGAAGAGATGAAGCTGGCGCACGAGGCGATGCCGAGATAGCGGATCACGGGCCTCGTGGATTTCTTTATCCAGGTGCGGGGATTGGGCCAGGCGGATTAAGGTGAGCGTGGCATCGCGAAGCTCCGAGGCGGTGAGGAATCCGGTGCGGCGAGTGAAAGAATGGCGACAGTTGAAGATGAAACGCCGACAGTAGGCGGTTACGCGCTGTAAGGTCGCTAGCGACGAGAAGCGGTCAAAGACGGTGTCTTCTTCAGGGGCGGTGACAAGCACAACCGAAGCGGGGGGTTTGGCCTCCTGTTCGATAGATGTCTCATCAACCGGTGCGGGGGTGTGAGGCCAAGAGGCGGGAGCGGCGGCGAGCCAGGAGGGCCCCTTCCACCACAGGGGGTGATCCTGCAGATGGTGAGGCGGCAATCCGCGGGAGGCGCAGTCGGCGGGGTTATCCTCGGATGGCACATGGCGCCAGGTGTTAGGCGGAAGGAGATCTTGAATTTCGGCGACACGATTGCCGACGAAGGTCTTCCACCGGTGACTCTCACCGCGAATCCAGGCGAGAGTGACCGTGGAGTCAGAGTACGCGGTGATGAAGGCGCCGAGATGGGGGAGCATGCGTGTGCTGACGGCGTGGAGCAGCTTGGCGAGGAGATGGGCACCGCAAAGCTCCAGGCGCGGTAAGGAGATGGTTTTGTTGGGGGCTACCTTTGATTTTGCGGTGAGGAGGTGGACGTGGTGATGGCCGGTTGCAGTAGTGGTGTGGAGATACACGACTGCGGCGTACCCGGATTCGGAGGCGTCGCAGAATCCGACAAAATGATGAACAGATGAGGGATGTACGGCGGGCAATAGACGCGGTATTTGCAGGTGGCCGAGATCCGGGAGGTGACTCTGAAAATTATGCCAAGGCGCGATGAGCTCCTCGGGAAGGGCTTGGTCCCATTCTAGTTGGAGGCGACATAACTGGCGAAAGAACAATTTGGCGCGGAAGGTGACAGGAGTGAGCCACCCGAGGGGGTCGAAGATGCGCGCCATCTGGCTAAGAACGGTGCGTTTGGTGGAGGCGGGAGTGCTTAGGCGGACGGCGTAGAAAAAGGTGTCGGCGGTAGGGTTCCACCCTAACCCCAAAATTTTGAGGACCGGATCGCGGTCCAGACAGAGGGGGTCCTCAGACGGAGGGAGGCGACAATGGTCAGGCGGAAGGCCTTGCAGGAGGGCGGGAGAGTTGGAAGCCCACTTCCGCAACTCGAACCCGCCCGCCATGAGCAGCTGCTGCAGTTGGGCGCGGAGGGCTTGGGCGTCAGCCTCTGACGAAGCGCCGGTGAGAACATCATCGACGTACACGTCGTGGAGGAGGGTGGCCTGGGCGTGGGGATGCTTATCCCCTTCATCAGTCGCTAGTTGGCGAAGGGTGCGTAGGGCGAGGTAGGGCGCAGAGGATACGCCGTAGGTCACCGTGTTTAGGCGGAAGGACGAAATGGGGTCCTGATCGGAGAAGCGCCAAATGATGCGCTGAAAATCCCGCTGCTCGGGAGCGACAAGGATCTGGCGATACATTTGCCGAATATCGGCGGTGAAAACGAAGGCGTGAAGGCGAAAGCGCAGAAGAGCGTGGCGATGTCGGCTTGGAGTTTAGGACCGGTAAGCAAGAGGTCATTCAATGACCGGCCGTTCGAAGAGGCGCAGGAGGCGTTGAACTCGACCCGCAACTTAGTAGGCGGGTCGTCCGGGCGATGAACCGCATGATGCGGGATGTAGTATGGCGTATAGGAGGGCGGGGCGTCATCAGGACGTACAACTTCCATATGGCCGCTGTCGAGGTAGTCCCGCATAAATTCGATGTACGCGGCGCGTAAGTCGGGGTTTGGCGCCAGGCGCTTCTCCAATCGGAGGAACTGGCGGGTGGCGACGGTGACGGAGACCCCGAGGCGATCATCAGTGAAGGGGAGAGAGACGATGTACCGTCCACTGGCGGAACGTTGGACGGAGCGGGAGAAGAGGTTCTCACAGGCGCGTTCGGCGGTGGTCAGGGGTAGATTTTCTGGCACTTTATCGACCTCCCAGAAGCGGCGGACGAGCTGAGTTAGGTCCTCCTCCTCACCTTGAGAGGAGCAAGGGGGCAAGATGCACGGAGGAATGGCGAGTGAGGCGGGTGTCTCCGGGGCTACAAGAAGTGAGGCGGAGGTATCCTTCAACGGACACTCAGCAACAGGAGGCGGGTTCGATGGAAGGGCTGCCGCGGAGCGTTGGTGAGAAGTGCTAGAAGGGGGGCGCTCATTGTCGCGGGTGGATGCGGTAAACCGTACCCGTTTCGCATACGGCAGAGGGCGATAAGGCCCGTAAAGGATCCAGCCGAGAGTGGTATGGAAGGCGGCTGGAGTACACAAGGTAGGCGGAAGCCTGCCCGGGAGAAGAATATGGGGAAGAACGTCATTTCCGAGAAGAACATCAATATCCCCAGGTTTGTTGAACAGATGATCAGCCAGTTGCAAGTGCTCAAGACGATCCCAATCGTCCGGTAGGGCTTGACAGGGGGTTGGGGGAATGATGCTATCTAGCACGAGGACCGATATGGGGAGGCGGGGAGGGTCACCCCGATGCAGCATGGAGACGGTGGCGCGATAATGCGAGGTGGTGGAGGCATTGGACCCCAAAGTGGAGATCCTGGACTCCACGCGCTGAAGAGGTAGGCGAAGGCGCTGAGCGCAGGCGCGGGTTAGAATGGTGACATGACTTCCGGAATCAATAAGGGCGCGGGCGAGGTCGTGATAAGGCCGATTTTCTAGACGCAGGCGAACGGTGGGCATGAGTACGGGTGGAGGCGAGCGAAGTGTAGCGTTAAGCGGGAGCGACGGTCAATAATTTTGCACAGAGGGGTCAGAGAGGTACCGACTACGTGTGCGTCCACGGGAGGCGGGAGGCGATTGAGGTCTGGGATCAGCAATGAGAGGTGGCGGTGATGGGCAGTCGGCCCACCGTATACAAGGCGGGGAGGTGCCACGCTCAGCCTCCGGATGAGGCGGTGAGAGCGAGGAGGAAGACGTCGATTGGCGCGGCGAGCGAGGAGGCGAAGGGCGCGGAGAGCGGGTTGAGGGCTCGGGCGAAGACGGATGACGAGGGGGGACGCTTTGGGAAGGGAGATGCAAGATGGTATGGTGGCGACGTCGGCACAGGTGGCACGTCTGTTCTGAGCGGCATCGCTCATGAAGTGACCATCGGACAGACAGTTCCGGCAAACATGGTGGTTCAGAACAAACTCGCGCCGACGTCCCACGGGCATTGATTTGAATGCCACACATTGACGAATAGTGTGGTCTGGGCCACGGCAGTAGGCGCACAAGGGGGTAGAGCGGGGTCGCGACGGAGATGTAGTCGCCGTGGTAGATTTAGGCGACGTGAGGCCGGGAGTGCGGGCGGCGCGAGGAGGCGAGGACAGGCCAGGCGACCTCGGCAGCAGGGATGGAGGGCGAGAAGGAACGGAGTCGCGAGAGCGAGGCGACGAGGGGGTGGTGCGACGCGGGGCAGAGGGGATGAGGCGCAAGGCGTGTAGGCGTCGTTGCAGGAAGGCGGTAACGTCCGTGACTGTGGGGAACTCGACAGCCGCATGCTCGAGTTCGAACGCTTCCCGGGTCTGGGCGTCGAAGTGGCGGGCGATCAAGGAAAACATGAGGAAGGAAGCGAGATCTGGGGCGGCCACGGTCAATAGGGCGTGAGCGGCTTCCAAAGGGCCAGTGAGTATCCGCTCCAGGCTTCGACGGACGAAAGGGGGGTGCCGGAAGGGACCTCGAGGAGGCGCTGCAGGAGGGTTTCGGCAAAGTGCCGGCGGTTATCATACGCCGTGCACAGGGCGTGCCAGGCGCGATCGAACTGGCCGTCCACTAACGGGATATTGGCGATGATGGCGCGGGGGGGCCCTCTAGCAGCCCATTAAGATACTGCAGGCGATCGATGTCGGAGAGCGACGTCTGGTCGATTACGATCGATTGAAATAAGGCGCGAAATTCGCCCCAGCGGCAGATGTCCCCGGAGAAGGTCGGGATGGGGATGACGGGAAGGCGCGGAGAAGGAAAGGGGTTGAAGGAAGTAGTGCTGGCGGAAACAGGCGCGGTTAATTGCGGAGGGCGGGCCTCGCCGAGGATTTGTTGAGCCCGAAAGTAAATGAGGCGGATGTCTTGGCATCTGTTGTCGAAAGCCTCTTCGGAGAGGCCGGCTGGGAGCTCATCTGTAGATTTCAGGGGGTCCACGACCTCAAGGAATGTCCGGAACTCCTTGGCCAGGAGGTTCTCGCGTACAAGAGCGGATTCGGGCGTAAGGGCGTTCCCCTTCCTTAACGCCAGCAGCTCCTCGATTTGGCTGAGGAAGAACGCCTTAGCCAACCGAGTGTGGCGCTCGAAGGCAGCTGCTGACATCGGCGGAGTCGCGAGGGGGAGACGCTTTTTTGGGGCCATGGTAGGCGATCAGGAGAAGAACCGGTGGTATATCCGGCCCGGAGGACCAAAATGTCTGCGCGGCAGACACCCAAGGTGCGGTGGCGAGCGTACGCCAAGAAGCGGAATGAAACAACAGTGGAAAGAAATGAAAATGAGACTTACCCTTAGCTGACGGTGAGTGATGAGTTGAAGGCTTGACGCTGAAGTGATAGGCGGACTGAAGAAGCAGGAGGTGGGTATGTGTGTGAATCAGTGTGAGTGCAGGTGTGCGTATGTATGTGTGTAGTTTGGCGAAAGAAAGATTTGAGGAGAGAGGAAGGGGGGTTAGAGTGCTTCGTGGAAGCAGGTGAAGTGGTTGATGGTACTAGAAGAACCCAGGCGCGGAAGGTGAGTAATTCTTCACTGGTGGCGAGGAAAGAGATTCTTGCGTCTCACGGAGTCAGTAAATAATTAATTTGAACGCGAAGGCGCGAATAAGGCGAATAACTTATTAAGGTGAGGTAAAGGCACTGGCAAACACACGTTCACTAGGCGAGGTATAAGAAGCAAGTGAAGTTAAGTTTTTGAGGAATACAGAAGGTTTGAAGGGTAAGGGAAACGGAAATAACTCGCGCAGTCCGAAGATGAAAGGTGCCAGCAATCCCACCACCAAAATAGAGAGAGAGAGGGAAAATGCGGGGAAGCGTGGGAACGCGGCGGAAGATGAAGGAAGAAACAGAAAAATTATAGGTTGGAAAGTAGCAGGGGATTAAAGTCCAACATAATAAACAGGGCAATAAATAAAATAGAAATATGGAGAAATAAAATGAAATATACACCTCAAAGGCGCCGCGACCGAACACTAAGTATACTAACTGATTTAACGTTCAGCTATCCAAATTTAATATCACTTTCAAACAAATTAATATAAATTTGCTTAAAATATTACCTGAGCAATTATAAAAAAGCAAGATCCCAGCAGACGTACAGTTTTATTAAATCGCTTTTCAAGGTACTGTAATGCAAACAAATAACAAAACAATTACAGTAAAACATATCAGTGCGCTTGGAATGTGCATTAAATATGTAATATTGAATAATTAAGATTATAGATAAATATCTATAGTATAAGAGGGTCATTCAATAAGTACTGTAGATGAAGAACTGAAAATCTCTTTGAGTATAAGAAACTTTCGATGTCATCAGTGGCGCGCCTTGTCATTAGTTTAAACATGTGCGAGATTGCTAACGGGTATCAAAATAACAGACAGACTTCCAACAATGTTATTTGAAGGAAGAAAGTGGATTTTTGGTAATACTGTTGACATGGTAACGGGACTTGGAGCTTCAATCAAGCGTCTATGCACAGTGTGGAAGTATCCTGGCTTTTTAAATTGGAAAAAAGTCAAGAATCCACAAAGTATTGCTAATGATATATTAGAAAGTGAATGGTTCAATTTTTTTTTTTTCAAGGTCAGAATACTCAAGGTCAGTATACTCAAGGTCAGAATACTCAAGGTCAGAATACTATCAACAAGAGAAATGTAAATACAAGACAGAGGCTTGAAAATAAAGTGAAACTGCGATCCTGAGAAACAACGTGTTTACCGAGGAAAGGTCTTACTTCAGGAAAATGGTCCACGCTTTGTGCGCAATCGACAGTTGAAATGATTGTATTATACGGGAAGTTCTTGGAAGTCAGATTACAGCTCAGACCACTGCGTTTGGTCCTCTCGAGGAATCATTAGGTCCGTATGTTTATTTATTTATTGAATTACCCAGCTATTTGAATGATAGAATCAAGAAATAATATTTTATATACCTCAAAGTAGGAAGTGTATTTCAATTCATAAAATACCGGAATGTAAAAGAAATAAAAGCACACATAACCAGTCAAATGTCCAATCTGCATAAATAACATTTGCATTCCATAATAGTAGGATTCTCTGGACGTGCCAACAATCCCTATGCTTGAAACTGAGCTGGAATTAATCATAAACATTGCATTAGTGAAATATTGATTTAAATATTATTACCACATTCCAAGACTGGAGTAGATCGGAATTTATAGAGGGAGTGCCTTCAGTAATTTGGAGGACGGCAGCAAACAGGTTCAAGGACATAGTAACAAAGAAAAGGAACATTTATAAATATCTTTTTTGATTTGCCATAGCTATGATCCATTGGAATTTGAAATAGATCTTTGGATGAATCTTTACATTCTGGCCATCTTAAATTATTTAGCTGGAAACACTTTTATCTTACTCAGCCAAGTATCGTTTACAGCCAAGTAAGCAAGGTGACTCGAATTATATCCGTGAGTATCAATAAATTAAATAAGTAAAACTTTATTCATTAAATGTTTAAATAAAGGATATAGTATAAATATAATAATAAAATAAAAATTTAAAAAATTCTTACAGACAGGAAAGCACAAGAAAAGATTAAAGAAAAGTAAGCAAAACCACGTGATCCTAATGTATATAAAAAAATTTTTGGCTGATTAAAATAAACAATTAATAATTTTGAATTGAAATTGGACATATAACAGATAATGTTAGCATAAATATGAAGAACGAAGCCTATAAAATAAAAATAAGGATGTGACTGGAATTATATCTGTAAGTATCAATAATCTTAAATAAAAACTTCATTTATTAAATGGTTTAAATAAAGAATACAGTATAAAAAAAAAAAATATATTATAGAACAAAAATTTAAAATTTACAGACAAAAATGCACAAATAGAAAAGATTAAAGAAAAGTAAGCAATAAAAAACCACGTGATCCTACTATACATTTTAAAAAACTTTTTGGCTGATTAAAATTGTGGGGTACGAGCTTAAAGTCAATCTTAATTTGGGGTGAAGGCTATAATTCAGGCTAAAGTGTGAGTATTAGTCCAAGCTAAGTTTCGGCTTATAACTGCGGCAAGGAAGTTCGGTTCGCAAGTAAAATGGCCACGCTAGGACAAGTTGAAAAAATTGAACGCAACATAAGTAAGGCTACGATTAATGCGATTCGTGCCTTTCACCTGCTAGTCTTCGAGGAGGATGGCAATTGTCAGAAGAGAGCTAGATTGCGTAAATTCAGTGGATTTAAGTTTGAAGAGGATTCTGAAGAATTTTCAAGTAAGATAACTTTCATTAATAAAAATCTAACAGAAGGCGATTTGAGTTTGATATGTAATTTATTAAAGATCGATTACGATGGTGATAAAAATGAGTTGGCCAGATGAATTTGCCTTACTCTAATGAATATAGACACTTTAAATAAGGTGAATGAAAGCGAAGAATAGTGAAGATGAAGAACCAGATGAAACCGAGAAGGGTAGTACCGATAAAGCTGAGGTAAATCATCAACCTAAATTTATGTTAAGTTTCAGGGATGTAGAAGATTCCATACGTCCATTTACCGGAAGTGATAATTATACCGTTAATCAATGGATCACTGAATTTGAAGATAATAGAAAATTGATGAAGTGGAGTGATTTAGAAACTTATATTTTTGCAAAGAAATCAATTAAGGGTTATGCTAAAACTATAATTAATTGTGAGAAAAATATCAACAATTGGGCCAGTTTAAAAAAATTGTTACGATCAGAATTCCCCTCAAAAATCAATAGTGCCACTCTTCACAGTATGTTGGCAAATAGGAAAATGAAAAGAGAAGAGAGCGCGACTGAGTACTTCTGTTACATGCGCGAATTGGCTGGGCGAGGAACGATTGAGGATGAAGCTCTCATTAAACATGTAATTGATGGTATCAATGATGATGTAAGAAATAAAGCTATATTGTACGGTTGCTCCTCTATTGCCGAATTTAAAAAGAAGTTAGCTATTTATCAAGAAATTCGAAGAAGCAGTAAGTCTAGCGAACATAGAAATTTAATCGAGCAGTCAAATAAAACAGTAATAAAAATGCACATGATAAAAATATTAGTAGTACGGTGGTCACACAAAGAGAAAGGAGGTGTTATAATTGTGGAAAACTTGGCCACATTGCCACAGAGTGTAATTTGCCAATAAGAGACAGAAACTCGTGTTTTAAATGCGGATCTTTAAATCATCAGAAAAAGGAGTGCCCGAGGATGTCACCGGCAGCAGCGGACAACAAAGGAAAAGTTGTCACCACCATTAGTCTAATTGGCAATGAACCTCAGATCGCACCAACCTATGAAGTACCTATTCTACTAGAGGTGAGTAATAAGAAAATTGACGCAGTTATAGATAGCGGAAGTCCGATTTTTTATTGTCTCAATGCATTTTGCCTGCTAACACTAATATTAAGCCTTATGTGGGTAATGTACAATTTGAAGGCGTAAACAAAAGTAAATTAAATATTTTAGGGGAAATTGTGGAGAATATTTGTATTGATTCAATTTCTATTCCGATTAAATTTTATATTGTTCCTCAAGCTACTATGAACTCATTTTGTCTGTTAGGAAGAGATTTTCTTTCGAACAATAATGTTCAAATAACTTTCCAAGGCACTAGCATTAAAATTAATGTAAATAAGACTAAGAAAAATGATGATGAATTTAATCATGACATTTTAAATATTGATGTTTCAAATAATAATGATAATAAAGTAGATGAACTTGATTTAAATATTAATTGTAAATTAGATTTAGGAATTCATAATGATGTTAAAGCTATTATTACAGAGCATTACATTAATGTCGTAAAACCTAATAACCCAGTAACTGAGTTAGAACTAGAACTTAGACTTAAAAACGATCATGAGCCTTTTTATTTTAGTCCCCGTAGATTATCTTATGAAGAAAAAACAGCTGTTTCCAATATAATAAATGACTCGTTAAAAAGAGAAATTATAAGGCCAAGCAACTCGCAATATGCTAGTCCAATTGTGTTGGTGCGTAAAAAAGATGAAACTTTTCGAATGGCAGTGGATTATCGAGCATTAAATAAAATAACATTAAAAGAGCATTATCCTATCCCTAGAATTGACGATCATATTGATAGCTTAAAGAATAAGTTTATTTTTCACGTCTTGATTTAAAAGACCCATTTTACCACATAAAGATCAAAGCGGCATGTACGAAATATACTTCTTTCGTAACTTTTATGGGCCAGTATGAATATTTGCGGCTCCCTTTTGGCTTATCTAACGGTCCTTCCTTTTTCATGCGTTTTATTAATGCAGCTTTTAGAAAAATGTTAGAGGTTGGCCATATATTAATCTACTTGGATGATATATTAATTCCCACCCAGACCATAGATGAAAATCTCAAAATTTTAATTCAAGTACTAGAAGTGCTAGTTACAAATTGTTTAGAATTAAATTTTTCTAAATGTAGTTTCTTACAAACGGAAGTTGATTATTTAGGATATCTCATTAATAAAGATGGAATACGTCCTTCCTCTTTTAATATTTCCGCCGTGGCTAATTATCCAATTCCTAAAAACTTTAAAGAATTACACAGCTTTTTGGGTTTGATTTCATACTTCCGCAAATTCATTCAAAATTTTGCAATTATTGTAAAACCATTATATGATTTATTGAAATCCAAGTCTAATTTTATTTGGTCGGAAGATAAAGTTAATTGTTTTGAACATCTGAGAAGTTTACCGCTTTTGGCCATTTATTCACCTTTTGCCGAGACAGAGCTACATTGCGATACAAGTATGCACGGTTTTGGAGCAATTCTTATGCAGAAACAATCAGTTGATAATAAATTCCACCCTATTTGTTATTTTAGTAGACGAACGACAAATACTGAATCCCGATACCATAGCTTTGAATTGGAAGCTTTAGCCATAGTCTATTCTTTAGAAAGTTTCAGAGTATATCTCCAAGGCATACCATTTAAAATAATTACTGATTGCAATAGTCTAAAACTAACTTTAGAAAAGAAACAAATAAATCCAAGAATAATGCGATGGTCATTAGTCTTGCAAAATTACGATTATACGTTGGAGCACAGACCGAGCGAAAAATGCGCCATGCGGATGCCCTTAGCAGGAAGAATGAGATAATGTTAATTTTGGAAAATAGTCTCGAACGTAACTTAGCTTTAGTGCAGGATAAAGATCCTGAAATAAGTACCTTAAAGCAGGAACTAGAAAAAAATCAGAGTAAACTTTTTGTACTATCTAACGGTTTAGTTTACCGGAAAGCAAAAGATAGATTAGTTTTCTATGTGCCTAAGTCTATGGAACGTACCGTAATACAAGAATGTCATAACTCATAACACTATAGGACATCAAGGATGTGACAAAACATTTGAATACTTATCTAGGATTTATTGGTTCCCTAACGTGAAGTCGAAGATTCAAAGTTATATTGATCACAGTCTTAAATGTCTTACATACTCGCGGAAAGCATCGGGTAAACCTGAAGGTAAATTCTACTCTTATGATAAAGTCCGATTACCTTTTTATTGTTTACACATCGATCACTATGGTCCTTTGGCCAAAACTAAACAAAGACATTTTTTTTTTTTAAGTTATAGATGCTTTCACCAAGTTTGTCAAATTTTACCCCGTTCGAACCACTAACGCAGACGAATTTATTAAGTGGCTGGAATGCTATTTCTCAAACTACAGTAAGCCAGTGAAAATCGTGTCGGATCGAGGAACAGCATTTAGTTCCGCTAGGTTTACGAACTTTTGTGAAGAAAACGGAATAAAGCATGTGATGATCGCGACAGGTACGCCTCATGCCAATGGCCAAATTGAAATAGTCAATCGTACATTAACTCCGATCCTTTCAAAATTATCAGTCACTCCTAATACTTGGGTAGACATTTTGTCGAACGTAGAGTTTTCATTTAATAATACCGTGAATCGTTCAGTCGGAGAAACCCCTGCTAAACTTTTGTTTGGAATCAATCAAAATGGAAGAACCGATGATAATTTAAGACCGATTTTAGAATCAACGCAAAATAATACTCGTGATTTGGAGCAAATTCGTAAAAATGCAGAGAATATGCTAGAGAGAGAATAGCACCAACTACTACGAACGGTATTACAATGACCACCATAAAGCCCCTTACCAATATAAAATAGGAGATTATGGAGTAATCACAAATGTTGTTGTAACTCCGGGAGTTAACAAAAAATTATTACCAGCATTTCGAGGGCCTTACGTCATTAAAAAAAGTATTGGATCACGATCGCTACGTCATAAGGGACCCCGAAGGCAATCAGTTAACACAATTGCCTTATGAAGGTGTATGTTCACCAGGAAATATGAAACCTTGGTTAATTGAAAACCTAGAGTAGTCTAAGAAATATGAACCGAATAATTGTTTAAGTTTATTTCAAATTGACTTTTGTATTTGTTTACTTATTTTAAATTGACTGTTTTATAATTTGTTTATATATTTACTTTTGTATTATGTTTTGTAAATGTTTGTAATGTTTTAGTATTTTTGTTAGTCTATTTTGTTTCCTATTTTAATTGATAAAGTAGTTCACTTTAGTAGTGATTGAGAGGCCAATCAATGTCAGGCTGGCCGAGCTGTGAGCATAATATTATTCTGAAATAAAATAAAAAACAGTCATTGTGCCTAATATGTATATGTTTATAAAGAGGTTGGTAGAATTGCACGCTAATAGAAGTAGGGGTTACATTGGTTTCCCACTAGTCTAGCAAGTGCAGTGAAGGAAGTAATATAAACACTGTCTTGTATTCTGTGTGTATTTTAGGTGCCTTGAAAAAAGTGTGTACTCTAATTAATAAAATAATACTTCATTCTATTTTCATTAACTATTTAGCCTGATCATTTATGGCCTCCTATTCCCACAAAATAAATAACTAATAACTTTGAATCAAAATTAGACATACAACAGATAATGTTAGCAAATATAAATAACGAAGCCTATAAAATAAAAATTTAAAAAATGTATATGAGATAGCAGATTGGAATATGGTTAGTAATTTTTGGACATAAAAATAAAATGTGTTATCTGTATTTATATTCAATATATTTTATATATATCATGTATTAATATAATAATTTCTGAACAATGTTTCTAAATTGTAGAACTCCTCTGAGGATGGCACGTTTAGTGCCGAAACGTTAGGAGAAATGTAAAAAAATATGTAAATCACTACATTGTGAAAAAGAAAATAATAAACAGGCTTGGCTGAAAAATGGTTCTTCTCTTTATCACCAGCTTATAAATAGACAACACTTCGGCCTTAAAAAATCCAAAAATTGAATTTAATTTTAATGTTATGTGCGGAGTCCAAGTGAGTCTGTGCCGAGCTGTAAGTAGGAAATATGTAAATAGTAAATAGGATGGTGGTAAAAACCGACCCCGGCGTTAGTGACTCGGCGAGTTTTGTGGTCGAATTTACTCTCAAATCAAATGTAGCCTCGTTTAGAAATTAAGTCAGTATTGCTTGTAGGTAAAGTGGTGCTTGCTCGTACTCTAGTTTGTAGAGAAGTCCGGCGTGACATACAGTGTCAATGTGGAAGCGATGTCATTGAGGCGGCTGTCGAATATTGTTTCTGTTAAAATCCCTTCAATATTTGCTCTATTGTTCGTTGTAATTTCTGGGTCGTTCAGAATGATTTTCGGAAGCCAAATTGGTGTGAAGGTATTGATTTATGTTTTGTTAGGTGAGTCTGCAGTCGCGTCCGTATTAGATTTTCAAAGAGTTTTAAAAGTGTGTTAAGAAGGTTTATTGGTCGGTAGCTGGAGGGAGCGTGTTTTGGTTTTCCAGCTTTGTGGAAAACTATTATCACTAATGTTTTTCCAGCTTTATCCAGGACAATATTACCCACTACACACCACATGCACATATATAATATAATAGTGCATTATATATGACAATTTCAAAACACAATTAAAGAATTACCTCGCCATATTGGATAGAATTAAGGGTATCGCAGGTAGATTTCTGCCAGCAAATAAATACTCATCAACTGTATTAGATTTATTCTTCATCCCGTGGTAAAGTCCAACAGTTGTAGAAAATATTAACATGAGTACAAATATCGTGTAGTCTATCCAGGTCATCTGGTCAGACTGCTCCATCTTAAAAATAACGACCAAAAATTATAAAATATAATATAATTAATTTGTCGATTTTTTGCTTGGAGAAGTTAATAAGTATACTTGTTTAAAGAGGAAATGAACCGTTATAACCACTTCATGCCGTAAATTCTTGGAATTGCTTCAATCTCCATCTGTATTGAGCGGTATCCGATCGGAAGCTCGAGTGAAAAAGACGCATACAATTTTTCTAACTGCAATTCTCACATTTCTAATTGTCATATTTACTGCAGTTCTTATTAAACGTTTAGAAAATCGTCCTAAATATGATAATATATAATGTAATCTTACATTATTACAGAAAATAGCAATTTTTGAATGGAAGTTTAAGATTGAATCATGGTGAACGGCCCGATCCCAGGCACTGCAGGCAGTTAGAGGCTTATTTTGCCTGCCTCTGAGGATCTAGTATGACAAACCTCCCCTCCGGGGCTTTCCCAGCTAGCTCTCTTTGCCTGATATCTCTTTTGGTGTGAGTGTGTCTCATAGCATAATTTGGCGTTTGCAACACAATCGAACAACAAATGTGAGACCGATTCCTCCTTCTCCTGATCCAGTCTGCAAAAGTTACGGAAATAATTATTCCCACCTTGGTTAGACGTTTTTTTGAACCTTTCGTGCTTCGTAAAGAGGCCTGTCACTACGCCAGTCTGGTTCCGAGGGTAAGATGTGTTATATTCTCACGCAGCTATGACAGCATTGTCTTCCTGTGTTTGGTACCTGGACTTCGTTTCCAGATATTGCCATACTCTCTCCATAGCCAACTGTACTGTCCGTTTGGTAATCCATAGGTCAGGTTCTGGACCATAGAACGGGGGAATTCACCAGTTGGTCGGCTGTTTCAAAGTCTCTATCCTCCTCATGCCCCTACCATAATGGTAAAGTGCAATGGAATGCTGTCTGAAGAGATAGAGCTAACAAAAGAAGTCCCTCCAAGGGGAAGTCTTATCCGGCTTTCTTTTCAGCTTATATATAAGCGATATGGAAGATATTTTTTAGATCGAGAGGAGTCTCCGGAATACCTTGGCTGAAAATTAGATTTCTGGTCTCTTTATACGCAGATGATAGAGCTTTATTCGCTGACTCCCCTTCAGATGTGAGCGAAAAATTGGACTTGCTTGCTCAGTACGCCAAAACAAACAGCGCATTACGCCAAAACTGTTAACAGCGTATTAATAAAATTTTAGAATTCTAAATTTGAAAAAAATCTGTCTTTAAAGTCGCGAGAGCATGTACTCAGAGTAATTTACAATTTTCTCGAAAACCATTATTTTTAAACTTGTAATGTCAATTGTACAGATCTATTTGAAATAGTTTTGCGGAATTTCTTTATCTAGAAACTAACAATAATATTTGCTCAGACCACTAACACCAACGTTCATAAAAATTCTAAAGAGCCAACGTTCTAAAACATACTAACATTGTTAAAATATCTTGTTGTGTTTTATTAATGTAGATGGTTTGAATATTCTGCTAGACTAAACTATACTGAACTTTAATTATTGAAGCAATAGGTATTTTAATTGCTATATAGTGCAATATATGATAAAATTGTTGATAAAATTCATTAGCTAAAAGGGAAGTAACGATAAAATACGCCATTAATATTTCAATATCACTCCAAATTGATATAAATTAAATATATTTACTCCGATATATTGCAATGTTAAATTTTCAATAAAAAATTTTATTTTCTCTTACTAATAATTAGAGCCTATTGGGATCGTGCCAGGTTTCCGAAATTGAGTTTCACCGGCAATACACGTTAGAGATCCCCTGAGCCCCAAAAAATTGGTTTTGAGAAAATTGTTTGTCTGTATGTGTGTGTTGAACAAAATATCTCAAACACGAAGAGTGGCAGGAACCTCAAACATGAAATTACGTTTAGGCACTGCCTCCGCATCAGACACAAATATTTCGATCAAAATCCATCAACCGGAACTGCAATTGTACTCAATGTTTTTCAAGTTTTATCCTATTTTCTCGAAAACGGCTCCAACGATTTCCTTTCAACTAAGAATGTGAACCACACATATAGAGCTACAACTTTTATTTGAAATATTTCTCTGGGGAAGAATCCTCTCTTGGGCTGTTATGCAACGAGGACAATGGCAAAGCTCTTTGCTTCAGAATTTTATCTTAACTCTGATTTAAAGGACAATGTAATATAATGGTGTGATGTGTATTTGTAGCAGCACGAGCGGTTTCGTAAAAGGGCTTGTGAGTATGTGGATAGAATTAGACACATCCAATTTACACATTCATTTAAAAGCACAAGCTAACCCACTCGAGGCCTTACAAACTATTTTAGACAAACTGGCCACTGATGCGTTCCTGAAGTCACTTCCTCAACCGCTTCGTAATGAGGTACGAACTAAGCTACCTCAAAAATTAGACGAAGCACTTTCTTATGTCAATGCCCTAAAAGAAGCACAGGCTTCTGAAACAAACCCTACAGTTTTCGCTGTCACTTCGAAAACTTCTAATCCTCGCACACCCCCATCTCCTTGTCGTTTCTGTGGACACAGACAATGCCCGCATCGAAATAAAAATCAGAAACCAAAACCTACTACCACCCCTAGAGTTTTTAATGTATTAAAGAATAGGGCTTGTCGCCATTGTTCCGGTCCACATTTTGACGTGGACTGCACCAACAAATTTAGACCAAAACCTCGTACTAACTTTGGCAAAATGCCTAACAATTTTAATAAACCAAAAAATTTCAATCGCAGGGTATATAGTAATAATCGCTATAACAATAATAGTAATAATCAATATTATAGTAACAATCATAATCCTCGAGTTAATTCAAATAATTCACGATTTAACTCTTATTCAGATAGACCCCAGAATAGTCATAATAATAATAATGGTAACGAAACTAGCAATAACCTCCAAAATAGGCCCACTTGCCAATTTTGTTCAAAATTTGGACATACGGCTCGAAATTGTTTCCAGATACAGCCAAAAAACGGTTAAGCCCACAGCCGCTCTCACGAACGGCTGATGTGACCATGGCTCTCATACCTGCTTTCACCAATTCTGATAATTTGTTAGTTTTTTTATTATTTTTATTTATTTATTCTATTACAATATATATTTGCATCTGTACAATATATACATTGGCAAATGTGTATGTACAAGATATTATACAAATTGTGACACTGAACAGGGATCAGCGCCACAACTAGGACAGCGTGATAGAAGAAACCAGCCAGCGCTGGAACTTCCTAGGACTTATTATTGGCAGGTTGGGAGAGAAGGAGATCACGAGGCCAACGACGCTTTAAACGCCGTGGAATATTTTCAGAATGGGACGGTGTGGATAATGATTGGGCGACAGGATTTGGGTGGACTTGTAGGTTTTTGTGGAATTTCTGGAAGCGGGTGTGGATAAGATCATTGACGAATGGAATATTTAGATCGTGATGGAGGGTTCGATTAGAAACATAATAGGGTGCATTAATTATTCGACGAAGGACTTTGGATTGGAAAGATTGTATTGGTTGTATGTTGGAAGGTTTTGCGGAGCCCCACAATTCTGCTCCATATGTCCATATTGGTCTGAGTAGAGTTTTGTAAATAGTGAGTTTGTTATGTATTGTCATGGTGGATTTAGGTCCAAGAAGTCTCCTAAGTAGTCCGTAGCGTCTGTTTAGTTCTTTTCTTTTAAGTCTTGTGTGTGGGTTCCACGTTAGACGACTGTCTAAGTAGAGACCTAGGTAACGTACTTCGGTGGATGTGGGTATGTCTGAACCGTTAATAGTTAGTGGTTGGCAGGTCTGTCGTCTTAATGTGAATGTAACCTGGACACACTTGGTGGGGTTAAGCTTTATTCTCCATTTTTTACACCAAGTTTCAATGAGCTCAAGGTGCTCTTGGGTAATGGTAGAGACTTGAATAGGATCAGAGTGGGAAGATAATATTGCGGTGTCATCAGCATAGGTCGTTATTAAGGTTTGGGGATGAGTAGGAATATCAGCAGTGTAGATGGTATATAGGATTGGTCCCAGTATACTGCCTTGGGGCACGCTTGCACAGATCGCACGCAGCTCAGACAATTCAGCGCCGCACCTCACCCTGAAGCAGCGGTCAGTTAAACAGGATTGCAGGAGGAGATAGAATGAAGTGGGAAAGAACTTTTTTAATTTGTATAGTAGTCCTGGGTGCCAAACTCTGTCGAAAGCCTGAGTCACGTCAAGGAAGACACCCAGGCAATATTTTTTGTTCTCCAGAGCAGACGAAATAGAATCAACTACTCTGAGGGATTGTTGGATTGTGGAATGAGGAGTGCGGAAACCAAATTGATGGGGAGGGATGATATTCTGGGATACTAGGATGGGAATTAGCCGTTTAAGGAGTATTTTTTCTAGGACTTTGGATAACATGGGAAGAAGGCTAATAGGTCTGTAAGAAGATAACTCGCTGGGAGGCTTAAGGGGTTTGGGGATAAGGATAATTAAGGAATATTTCCATTGGATGGGGAAGTGAGCGGTACGAAGGATAGAATTGAAAATTGTCGTGAGGAAAATAATGGCCTTCCTAGGAAGATGGCGGAGTATGTTGGATGTGATAAGATCGTGTCCAGGTGTTTTTTTCCGAGGAAGATGGTCAATAAGAGATTTTATCTCTGATGGGAGTATAGGTTTAGAAGGAAGGTGGAGAGGAAGTGGAATGTCAAGGTTTTCAAGAACATGTTTACTGTAGGTAGGATCTAGTATCTCTGGATGTGGGGTGAAGGTATGTTCTAAATAACTAGAAAAGATGTTAGCCCTTTCTTCGTCGCTCCTGGCCCAGGGGCCATTGGGAGTGCGGATAGGTGATACAGTTGTGTGATATTTTAATATTTTTTTAGTTGATAATTTGTTAGTAAATTTAAGAATTGGCAAAAAATTTATTCGTGCCCTTGTACACACTGGAGCTAGTCACAGCCTAGTGGATTCCAGTTTTTGTCGTAATAAGAACCTTCAGCATTCCAACATTATTTTAAAATCTCTGACTAACCAAGTAATACCTAATTATGGCGTCACGTCCCTTCATTTGCATGCGGACAATGTCGAAAATTCCAATTTTTCTGGCGAATTCACAGTTTCGCAATTAAAAGGCAATTTCCAATTAATACTTGGTAGATATGTCCTTACATTAAATAGGGCAATTATTAATTTGCGTAAAACGTACACTAACACTCAATAAATTCAACATTCCTTTTTCAAATAGTGCTCAAACGCACCAAATCAATTCGATTCAACAGCTACCTTTACCCAAAACCCTGCAGCTACGCCACAAAATTGTAGTGCCACCTCGCGCACACATAATACAAACACATCACACCAACACATTACATTGGTGCCAGCTGTTTGGGATATTTTCAACCAGAATCCACAAATTTACAAGTACGTAAAATTTCCAATTTAATAATTAAACAAATTATCCATCAGATAATTGTGTTAAATTTTAAATTATTTTCTCAGCGGAAATATCTTAAATATTTCCTATAATTGAATTTTCTATTGAATTTCATTTTTAAATTTTTGTTATTGTACCACTGTACCCCAATCCCTTGTGAATTTTGAATTTATGAGTGTACTTAATAGATCGCAAATTGTAAAGATATTACGCGATAATAACCTTTCTGTTGGAGGCAAATTAATCCAGCTACGTAGACGTCTTGAAAAATATAATCTTTCCCCAAGTAATTCATTCATTGTAAAAACAACTTTTGAAACAATGAGGCTTCAAAACTAATTAGAATATTAAGAAACTCTTTATTTGCCACCATAAATAAACAAACGACCTTTTGCAATGGTCAGTGGTCCAGGACAACTGATCACAACTACAGATAGAACAAATTTCCTTTTTAATGCACTCTATCGTGCTCACAAGGTACTACATCTCTCAACAGTACATCTCTCAACACTCCCCACCTGATAATTTTAATAAAATTATCATAAGTTATACTTTTAACCTTATTCTTACAATAACAAATAAACTTTGGAATATATTTTTATTTATACCTTAAAACATGGAAGAATTTCTCTCTCCCCCCTTTTTTTTCAAACTAACATATATCAATTACCATTAACTGAACATTAAAACAGTAAAACATAAAACATTAAAAACCGTTATTAAACAAAAAACATTAAATCTTTAATATTAAAGGCTTAAGTAAGAAAAACACATTCATTTATCTCTAAGTTCTAAGGGGTACAGCAAATGAATAGGTCGTCGAAACTTTCCCCTTTTAGTTTTCACCACACACGAACGAACCATACCGTCACGACCCTTTATCACTTCAGTTACAGGTCCTAAATCCCACAAAAATTTAGATTTAGTTGTCAGTAGAGGGAAATGGGGCAGCTGGCACACTTTTTTTGAGCAGCCAATCAGATTGCGGCATTGCTCCCCACTCCTCGTAAGCCCCGCCCACCCACCAATCATCGAACTCTATGGGCACTTAAGCTACGCCCACTTACCCCCACCCATATTCCAACGAACAATCATCGATCTGGACGAGCACTTAGACCACGCCAACTTTTCCCCACCCCTCTCTTCACGACCAATCATCGAAATCGACGAGGACTTAGGCCATGCCCACTTACCCCAACCACTTCTCCGTTATAAAACTCGATGAGCACTTAAGCCACCCCCCACCACCTTCCCGCCAACTAATCATCGAACTCGACGAGCACTTAGGCCACGCCCACCTACCCCCACCACTGACCGCTTATCCCCTCCTCTTAACTTATCATCCAAATCGATGACTCCATTTTCTTTCCACCCCACCCCTTAATTTATCGTCCAATCCGATGACCGTATTCCCCCCACTCCTTAACCTAACATCCAATGACTCCATTACTCCCACCCCTTAACCTAACATCCATACCGATGGCTCAATTACCCCCACCCCTTAACTTAGCATCTTTTCCGATGACTCCATTTTTTCCACTCACTCCTTAACCTATCATCTAAATAGATGGCTCCATTTTGTTTTCACCCCTACTCTTTAAACTCTCATCCAAATCGATGACTCCATTTTCTTTCCACCTCCATGGTCAATCCATCCCCACAACAAGATGGCGGAACCTAACACCGTAACACACCACCTCTCTCCTGACAAACAAATAAGACATGAAAGGGCTGGAGGGTTACTTTTTTTTATGTGAAAAAACTTGTCTTACTCGCAATTCTATCCTACAATCTTTAGGTTGGAAGTCGCATCACCCTAACCGCTCGGCCATAGTAGTCCTCTCGCTAGCTGTAGTTATCAACGTACACTTCTATCTTAACGCCCGCACTATCATAATTTTATTTCCGCTCAACCCACTCACAACAAATTAAATAATAGAAAAAATATGGCGGAGATGCATTCAACTGTCACACATAATAATAATAAAGAAATTCACAAAAACATAAAAAAACAATATGGCGGAGTGACATCTAACTTTCACCACACAATCAAAATAATAATAATAAAAAAGATGGACTTACCCCTTCCAGCTGCCTGCTGCTGCTGATATTAACACGACGCGCACTTACACAGAACTGAACCTCCATCTAGAAAAACAATCTACTATAGTAACGTTTATCCCCACTCCTATGACGTCATTGCTAGTTGGGGCATGCGCATATCTGCCGCCGCCTTATAGATTAGAAATATCGATTTTATTATATTGTATAACAAAACCACTGCCTTTTCAATATATTATTCGTGTGACGTCACAGCCAATACCATTGCCACTGCCTTATTTATTACCACTGCCTTCTAGACAAATCCCCCATTCAGATAACGTCACACAGTCTATAGTGTTTCACTGCCAATCGCAATATATCAATTGCAAATATCGATTATACATATTGATTAATATCGATTTTATGCATATAATTTATTAATAAAAAACACTATCTATTACTTCTACCATAACAGGTTAGTTATTGCATCACCTTTTGAAATTAAACTTTGTACTAATAAAAAAAATATATATATCTATTCTTAACTTAATCGCTTTGTATTCTTTTGTTTATTGAACTTTGTAATCAAAACAACATATTATATCTTACCTGTCCGAACATGTTAGTTACTTATTCAGAAGAACATGCAAAGAAACTACAATGAGTCATCCAGGAAATGATTTATTAATACTTAATCCTATTATGTAAAAATAAAACTTTGTACTCATTACCTACCTTTCCTGCCTGTCCGGACCTGTTACTACAGGTCTTCTTAGCATGTTTTGTAATACTTAATCCTATTAACAAAAAATAAAACTTTGTACTCATTACCTTTCTTGCCTGTCTGGACCTGTTACCACAGGTCTTCTTAGCATGTTTGTAATACATAATCCTATAATGAAAAAAAAAGTATGTTTATATAATGATATACAGTGTTAAAGCAATCCTCAAGAGATTATTGCAGACCACTACAATCTGCCCCAACTCAGATTTTCTCAACCGATCAGAATGCAGTACTATATTGTATTTAGATTATGCGCACTAGCTAATGGAATTGCGGCTCTCACACGCTTAGCCAATAGGAACGCATTATTTACAAGCAGCTTAATAATCATTATTTTCATCATAACCCAACTTTAACAAGTCATAAAGAAAAAAAAGAGTTACTTACCCTATCCAACTGCCTGCTGCAGCTGATGCTCACATCTTAACACAACACACGCGTACCGAGAACTGACAAACTCCAGAGAAAACTGCCCATCTATAACTTATTATCTTCACTCTATGACGTCACAGCCAATTTACTGTCTTCTAAATCTACGACGCATGCGCAGTGATCGATCTAGCGAATAATCGATTTCACCATCTAATACGCATGCTCAAAACACTAGCCAGCCATTAGAATTGCTACTTTGAAACTTCTAAATCTACTACGCATGCGCTGTAATCTACGTATGAGAATACTTTTTACTTATATAACAAATAGGATTTCTACCTTCTGCGCAAGTGCTATTTCGCCATATATTACGCATGCACAACACTCAAGTTTTAGCCAATAGAACCTTTTTACAGGTGTTGCAATCTGTGGAAGATATAAATTATACTAAGCTAATGTGTGTATATGTATCGATCAAGCATAACGATTATACATATCAATCTAGTATATCGATTATCATCGATTTATGAGAATACTTTTTACTTATATCTATCTATCTATATATAAAACAAAACCACTGTCCATTGTTTTATCAACTAAAATGATGACTCACCATGCAAGTTACAACAATTCTTGTCCATAAACAGCAAACATATCCCCACCCCTCACATCACGCCACCCATGTTAGCCAATAGTATTTCAAATAATAAAAAAAAGAAGAAGAAATACTCTTTTAATATCTATGGTTATTATGAGTTACCATGCATGTCTCAACATGCCTGATCAAGCTTTAGCCAGCTACAGTTCACATTTCCTTTCTGCTGTAATTTAATATACTCACCAAATTTTATATATGTTCCTTCACCATATAATTAAAATTCCATAGAATAAATAAATTATTACCCTTTTATCTAAAAATTCACAAAAATAAATTATACAAATCACTCCATATTTTATTTCATGCCTTATTTGTTTATCAAAAACCTAATACAAAGTAGATATTTTCCTGCTGTTTGGTAGAAAAGCTCTCTTTAGCTGCTATCCATATGTTGTAGTACAAATATAAGTTATACAAGCCACGGCAGCATATAACTTACCTTGTTGGATCATATATGAAGTATCTTATCGCAGTGAAGATTAGAAATGAAAATTTGTCTTTCAATGCCACCAATTCACCCACACACTTTCTCTAACCTTACAATATTATGACGACACTTTAGTTAGCTCATGAAATGCAAGTCCTAAATTTTGTGCTATTATTATATGTAACTATTCAGCCCCCATCTAGACTGTCGCAACTCACACCCCTTCTAACAGGTCACAACACGTCTAAACAGTCATATATATTTTTTTTTTCCTCTAACCTATGTTTTTAGTCATAATCTCTCGTGTTTTTTTTCAAGATTCAACATGTATTTTGCCTTTACATGCTGAAAATTTTGATTTTATTAACATACAATCTGAACTGTAAACAATGAAACGCATGGATAAGTTTCTTAATCTTCTTAACTAAAAAATATTTCTGTATATCTCATCCTCGTTTAGGTTCCAGTATGTATGGTATAATATTCATGCCTGGCAATCTGTGTAGCTGGTCACATTATTTTTACAGTCAAATATGCTTAATTTAAGATGTCCTTTCCGTAACTGGATCTGATGGGTGGTTCTAAATTCTAATCATTCAAAGAAAACAGTCTATTTTATTTTAAATTCGATCCAAAATTTGTTGCCCTTAGAAAATCCACTGTCAGAAACGATGGCTGCAAGCAACTTGTTATAATTAAACTAATATTGAAAAATATCAAGGAGACTTCCATGACCAAACACTTTTTCCCTTATAAATGTAATTTCAGTAAGAACCCTCCATAATATATTTATTGAAGCAAATCATAATTTATCTGAAACATTAGGTTGATTAAATATTTGGGATACACTATTGAATGCAAACACATTAAATAAAACACTAAACATTTTCATATCTAACAACAACGACATGGATTATAGCATATGTATATCATGAAAACTTATGAAGAGATGTGAAAATTCGCTGTAAAATTAAGAATAAACACAATAAAACTAAAAAACATTCTCAGTATTCATGAGCGGTAACATCGCTAAATATAATTTACTCGAAATAGCATATGCATTTTCTTAAAAAATAGTGCAGAAATGCGAAAATTCACAGCAAAATTATTACTGTTACACAAAAATAACAGAACAAGAATACGAAAATCTTGATAAATCCTACAGAATACAATATATTGTGTCATTTTACATATGTAAGTCTTAAAATGATAAGGAAGCTCATTGTTTACTGTTCATCAAATGAAATCTTATACATGTTCAGACATGAAAAATCAGGAACAAGCAGGTGATTCAACAAGCCTATTTATAATTGGAGAGATATTTTTAAGTAAAATTCGAATTTTGAATGTTCTCTGTCCATTGAGCTTGTTAAATCGTGAGAAAACCATTGGAATATTTAAATAAAATACAAATGATGCTTTCTAACAAGTCCATCTAAACATAATAATACTAATGCGTTACTACTTTCTTGGTTGTTACGTCCTAAAATTGGGCCAAATACAATCTTTCTGGTGAAAATTGTATCAGTTGTATCTCCCTAAATGACCAATTTGCTCTATTAAGTTTGGCTAACATTAAATGAGATCGGGGAAACTTTAAAATCAATACAATCTTGAAGTCCATGTATGAAAAAGTAGGAGAAAAGTAATTGTGAACATAAACTTGCAGTACAAAATTAAGGAAGTAATATAAAAATTAATATATCCACAGGGCTGTTATAACTAAACCCCCCCATACATTGCGAGCAGTGTGCATGAAAACAAAAAAAAATTAACTTATTAATATAATGAATTCTTGAAAAATTTAATTGTTCCGCCCCAATATCTCATAAAAAAATTGGGTTTCTAGAAAATGTTATCTCGCAGTTCTCTAGAATGTCTAGAGATTGTTAAAGAAAAAGCGAAAATTTTTACTATAATATTACGAAGAACAAATCATCTAAATTTATCGTGTGAGATACAATCATATTGTATTCTAAATATTCTTCTTTTTGATCTCTTACTCATAATCATTATCATGATAAGGCTTAGAAAACATTGGCAAATAATTTATATTTGCGTAAGGTAAATTTAACGATTCAATATTAGGAAAAACATATACACAGTTTCCAAGGCTTGGAACTCTCTTGGGGAATCTTCACTAAGTAAATATTTTTCACAAACATTCTCAATGAACACCTAACACCTTCCTAGTTACCCTAGTTTAGGCTGTAACGCCTAAATTTGCCAGATACATAATGTCTTAACATGCTCTTTAGACAATGGGCTATACCCAATAAATCCCTTTCCACAGTTAAGGTTATATCTATTTTTTTCATATTACAAAATAAATTTACCTCTATTTTACTACATTTTGGACTGCAAACCTTCACTTTGCAACCAACAAAAATAAAAATATACGCGTCACCCTCATGCTGTTCTATCATTAATGCCTAATAATACTATTAAAAGTGTTCTTATATATATTTATATATTATATGTATAAGGAGCTGTCCTTGTGCAGGTTTCAATATGCGTTATAATTTATCATTATTATCTGGGCATTCCATTTTCATTTATAAAGGCGATATAGAAAAAAAAAATATATATATAACAAAATCTGACATCATCTTTCCTAATCAATGCAATTTTTTAAGTATTTTATTTTGCTATTAAGTTCAGTAAGATATACCGGTCAATCACTAGAATTTGCGGTCCCCTGTCACACCAATTTCTCCTATTTGTACTATTATAGTTTGCAATACATTATTGCATCATCACTAGTATATATCTTGATCACAATTAGCCAAAGGTTTGATTTAGATGGGTTGGGCAAAATATAATAGGTTTAGAGTTAGACAAAAATGCCTTAGGGTTTGGTTTAGTAAATGCCTTAGGCAACATTTCATAGGTTTAGATTTAGACAAAATGTCATTTTTACCTGCAAATTAGATTACTTTATATGAACTACGATAAGTGGGCGTGGCTTAAGTGCTCGTCGAAATCGATGATTAGTTGGCGGGCATGACGCATCTGTAGCATGCATCTTGATCATAATTGGGCAAAGATTTTATTTAGATAAGTTGGCAAAATATAATCAGCTTAGATGTAGGCAAAATGTCCTGAGGTTTGGATTAAATAGGTTATGCAAAATATAAGAGGTTAGTTAGGTTAAGTTAGGTTACGTAAGGTTAGGTTAGGTTAGAGTAAGTTGGGTTGGGTCAGGTTTAAACAAAATATAAGAGGTTATGTTAGGTTAGGTTAGAGTAACTTGGGTTGGGTTAGGTTTAGGTTCAGCCAAAATATCGTTTGTTCCCGCACATTATATTATTTATTATGAATTTTGCGGCAGCAAAATGCATATAAAAATAATTTAATGCCAGCTCACCCAACCTAACCTGAACCTAACCCACCCCAACTTACTCTAACCTAACCTAACCTAACCTAACCTTATGTTACCTAACTTAACTTATGTAACCTAACCTAACTTTAGGTAACCTAACTTTACGTAACCTAACTTAACCTAACCTAACTTCTTATATTTTGCATAACCTATTTAATCCAAACCCCAGGACATGTTGCCTACATCCTAAGCCGATTATATTTTGCCAACTTATCTAAATAAAATCTTTGCCCAATTATGACCAAGATGCTTTATGCCCACCGACTAATCATCGATTTCGACGAGCACTTAAGCCACGCCCACTTATCGTAGTTCATATAAAATAATCTAATTTGCAGGTAAAAATGACATTTTGTCTAAATCTGAACCTATTAAATTGGTCTAGCCCTAAGTAAACTAACCCCCAAGGCATTTTCTCTAACTCGAAACCTATTATATTTTGCCCAACCCAACTGAACCAAACCTTTGGTTAATGGTGATTAAGATATATAGTAGAAATGATGCATTAATGTATTGCAAACTATAATAGTACAAATAGGAGAAACTGGTGTGATAGGGGATCGGAAATTCTAGTGATTGATCTGAATATCATACTGAACCTAATAGCAAAATAAAATAATTAAAATAAAATTGCATTGATTAGGAAAGATGATGTCAGATTTTGTTATATATTTTTTTTTTCTTCTTTCTACATCACCTTTATAAATGGAAATGGAATGCCCAGATAATAATGATAGGTGCAAGCATATTGAAACCTGTGCAAGGACAGCCCCTTATACATATAATATATAAATATAAATAAGAACACTTTTAATAGTATTATTAGGCATTAATGATAGAACAGCATGAGGATGACGCGTATATTTTTATTTTTGTTGGTTGCAAAGTGAAGGTTTACAGTCCAAAATGTAGTAAAATATAGGTAAATTTATTTGTAATATGAAAAAAAACAAACAAATACTACCTTAACTGTGGAAAGGGATTTATTGGGTATAACCCATTGTCTGAAGAGCATGTTGAGACATTATGTATCTGGCAACTTTAGGCCGTACAGCCCGTGAGGTAAATACGGAGGTGTTAAGTGTTCATTGAGAATGTTTGTAAAAAATATTTACTTAGTAAAGATTCCCCAAAAGAGTTCCAAGCCTTGAAAATTGTGTATATGTTCTTCCTAATATTCAATATACGTAAATATAAATTATTTGCCAATGTTTACTAAGCTTTATCATGACAATGATTATGAGTAAGGGATCAAAAAGAAGAATATTTAGAATACAATATGATTGTATCTCACACGATAAATTTAGATGATTTGTTCTTCGTAATATTATGGTAAAAATTTTTTCTTTTTTCTTTAATAATCTCTAGACATTCTAGAGAACTGCGAGATAACCTTTTCTAGAAACCCGATTTTTTATGAGATGTTGATGCGGTGCAATTAAATTTTTCATGAATTCATTATATTAATAAGGTTAATCTGTAATTTTTGTTTTGTTTTCATGCCCACTGCTCCGCAATGTAGGGGGGAACTAGTTATACAGCCCTTTGGATACATTCAATTTTTATATTACTTCCTTAAATTTTGTACTATAAGTTTATGTTCACAATTCCTTTTCTCCTACTTTTACATACATGGACTTCAAGATTGTACTAATTTTATAGTTTGTGCGATCTCATTCAATGTTAGCCAAACTTAATAGAGCAAATTGGTCATTTAGAGAGACACAACTGATAAATTTTTACCCGAAGGATTGTATTTGCCCATATTTTAGGACGAACAATCAAGAAAGTAACGCATTAGTATTATTATATTTAGATGGACTTGTTATAAAGCTACATTTGTATTTATTTAAATATTACAATGATTTTCTCACTTTATAACAAGCTCAGTAGAGAGAGGACATTAGAAATTCGAATTTTATTTACATAATGTAAAATGACACAATATATTGTATTCTGTAGGATTTATCAAGATTTTCGTATTCTTGCTCTATCATTTTGATGTAACAGTAATAATTTTGCTGTGAATTTTCGCATTTCTGCATTATTTTTTAAGAAAATGCATATGCTATTTCGAATAAATTATATTTAGCGATGTTGCCCGTTCATGAATATTGCGAATGTTTTTAGTTTTATTGTGTTTATTCTTAATTTTACAGCGAATTTTCACATCTCTTCATAAGTTATTATGATATACGTATGCTATAATGCATGTCGTTATTGTTAGATATGAAAATGTTTAGTATTTTATTTAATGTGTTTGCATTCAATAGTGTATCCCAAATATTTAATCAACCTAATGTTTCAGATAAATTATGATTTGCTTCATTAAATATATTATGGAGGGTTCTTACTGAAATTACATTTATAAGGGAAAAAAATGTTTGGTCATGGAAGTCTCCTTGATATATTTTTCAATATTAGTTTAATTATAACAAGTTGCTTGCTGCCATCGTTCTGACAGTGGATTTTCTAAGGACAACCATTTTGGATCGAATTTAAAATAAAACAGACTGTTTTCTTTGAGTTAATGATTAGAATTTAGAACCACCCATCAGAACCAGTTACGGAACAGATATCTTAAATTAAGTATATTTGAATGTAACAATAATGTGACCAGCTACACAGATTGCCAGGCATGAATATTATACCATACATATTGGAACCTAAACGAGGATGAGATATGCAGAAATATTTTCTAGTTAAGAAGATTAAGAAACTTATCCATGCGTTTCATTGTTTACAGTTCAAATTGTATGTTAATAAAATCAAAATTTTCAGCATGTAAAGGTCTGAATACATGTTGAATCTTGAAAAAAAACACGAGAGATTATGACTAAAAACATAGGTTAGAGGAAAAAAAAAATATATATGACTGTTTAGACGTGTTGTGACCTGTTAGAAGGGGTGTGAGTTGAGACAGTCTAGATGGGGGCTGAATAGTTACATATGATAATTAGCACAAAATTTAGGACTTGCATTTCATAAGCTAACTAAAGTGCTTAATAATACTAAAGTGCTTAATAGTATAATATTATAAGGTTAGAGAAAGTGTGTGGGTGAATTGGTGGCATTGAAAGACAAATTTTCATTTCTAATCTTCACTGCGATAAGTTACATCATATATGATCCAACAAGGTAAGTTATATGCTGCCGTGGCTTAAAACATATGGAGAGCAGCTAAAGAAAGTTTTTCTACCAAACAGATTTTTCTTAGAGATTACCGTTAAGATGTTCAGAAATATCGATTAGGTCGAAGGAAAATATCTATTTTGTATTAGGTTTTTGATAAACAAATAAGACATGAAATAAAATTTGGAGTGATTTGTATAATTTATTTTTTGTGAATTTTTAAATAAAAAGGTAATAATTTTTTATTCTATGGAATTTTAATTGTATGGTGAAGAAACATATATAAAATTTGGTAAGTATATTAAATTTTAGCAGAAAGGAAATATGAATGTAGGTGGCTGAAGCTTGATCAGGCATGTTGAGACATGCATGGTAACTCATAATAGCCATAGATATTAAAAGTGTATTTCTTTTCTTTTTTTTAATTATTATTATTATTATATTCGAAATACTATTGGCTAACATGGGTGGCGTGATGTGAGGGGTGGGGATATGTATGCTGTTTATGGACAAGAATTGTTGTAACTTGCATGGTGAGTCATCATTTTAGTTGATAAAACAATGGACAGTGGTTTTGTTTTATATATAGATAGATAAATAAGTAAAAACTATTCTCATAAATCGAGGATAATCGATATACTAGATTGATATGTGTAATCGTAATGCTTGATCGATACATATACACACATTAGCTTAGTATAATTTATATCTTCCACAGATTGCAGCACCTGCAAAAAGGTTGACATTCTATTGGCTAAAACTTGAGTGTTGTGTATCGTAATATATGGCAAAATAGCACTTGCGCAGAAGGTAGAAATCCTATTTATTATATAATTAAAAGTATTCTCCTAAATAGATTACCGCATGCGTAGTGCAATTCTAATGGCTGGCTAGTGTTTTGAGCATGCGCATTAGATGGCAAAATCGGTATAAGTCATCATGGGGGAGGGTGACGGAGAGTAAGAGTGGGGAACTATCTTGCAATTCTATTGGCTGACTAGAATGTGACGTCATGCGTGCCGAGTGGAGGAGACGAGGTTAATAAAAGGTCTATGGGCATTGCCAGACTTTCAGACCTAAGAATTGGGTACGCATATGAAGTGGATAGAATCAATACCAAATTTCGAAATGCTGTAATTGCCCATATAAATTATATTGGACCAACAGGGTATGAAGACCAGCCGAGGAGAGTATTTCTACCGAACAGTTTTGTCACTGAGATTACCGGCGAGATGATTTAGGAATATCCGCAGGGACGGAGAAAAATATCCATTTTGTATAAGGGTTTCATCGACAAGAGATATGAAATTGAATTTATTTAAGTGTATAATAATTTTCTATTTTGTAAATAATTATTTGATTAATATAAAGGTTATTTTATTTTATTTTTTTTTGTTATTTTATTTAATTCCCCCATGTTACAATGAAATAATAAGAATCTTTTATTCTCTGAGGCACGGATAGAAATAAGTAACAGGTCCAGACAGGCAAATAAGGTAATGGGTTTCATAAACAAAAATAATAAAAAGGGGATTAAGATAAGAAGAGACATATTTTTTTTTCTTGTAATATGATTAAGAAATGGCTCACTTCGTAAGAATTAAGTATTAAATTTTGTTAGAAAAAAATAATAAACCTTTTGCAAAGAATGAGACATGCATGGTGACTCATATATACAAACATACTTCATAAGTAACGTAAGTAACATCTGCAATATGGGAGTTTTTAATAAAACACCCAAGCCATTCAAAAAAACAAAAAAAAAAAAAGGTAACATGTCTGGACAGGCAAGATATATGTTGATTTGAGTACAAAGTTTAATAAACAATAATAATAAAAAGAGATTAAGATAAGAATAGATAATTTGTTTAATACGATTAACTATTAACATCGGCTATGTGACGTCATAGTAGTGGGAATTATCTAGAAGGCAGTGGTTTTGTTATATATATATATGTATAAAATTAAATATTTAATATGGGAGGGAAGGGATTAGCTCAGTGGTAGCGCACTGGACTAGCAACGCGGAGATCACGGGTTCGAATCCAGCCGTGCTGCCCTTAGATTTTCTCCTCCTAGGAGCCCCTACAGCTCACTGTTCGGTGATGGACAGTGTTGTCTGTAGCGAGAGAACACTGTCCGGAGGCCGACAGTGCACTGAGAAGGCTCCGGGGAGCACAATAGATCTTTCAGGTCGCAGTGCGATAATCCCCATCAAAAAAAAAAAAAAAGTAGCAGTACAATACTGAGATAAAACTGTAAATTACTTTACAAATATATGGGATACATTGTCGACACAGCCTTCAGTGCTCACTATTTTAGTTGTATATTTTATTTTACCAGCGGCTATTGACCACATACTGCCTAATGAGATCCATACAGTTATTACAATTCCAGACAGTGCCCCTACAATGACACCCTGAAATAAGTAGCTATAATTAATGCACACCGTAACAGTAATCTTGGATACATATAAATTAATAAACACAAATATGGTGCATTATGTCTCTATATTTATAGAATTTAAACAAGAGATAACAATAATTGATATAGAGATTGTCCTATGGTGAGGTTACTCAGGTTTGCCATCACTGAGGCTCTCAGTGCCGGCAGTGCACTGAGAAGGCTCCGGGCGCAAATGACCTCAGATGTTGAGACGCCTTAAATTAAAAAAAAAAATAAAATATTTAATACATTTTAATCATGAAGGCAGAGGGCATCAGGGACGTCATAGAAGTGGGGATAATGTTACTAGTAGTAAGTTGTACTGTCTGAAATGCAGTTCTAAATACGTGTCCGGTATGTGCACATCGTTACAGCAGCAACAGTCCTGGAGAGGGGGTAAGTTAATCATTCTTTTTATTATTTTTATTAAGTGTGTGAAAGTTGAATGCCACTCCGCCATATTTTTTTTTTTATTTTTTTATTTTTTTTGTGAGTGGGGCGAGGCGAATAAAATTATGATAGTGCGGGGGTTGTGTTAAAATAGAAGTGTACGTTGAAAAGTATAGCTAGCGAGAGGATCATTGTGGCCGACTGGTTATGGTGATGGACTTCCAACCTAAAGAATGTAGGATCGAATCGCAGGTAAGACAAGTTTTTTTTCTTATAAAATAAAAAAATAATTCCCAGAGTATGGTGAAGAGAGGGGTGTGGTGTGAGAGTTGCTTCGGTTAAGTTCCGCCATCTTCTTGTGGAGGGAGGAGCTTTCTGTTAGCATGAGCGAAGGAGATAGAAAGAAAATGGCGTCATCGATTAGGATGATAGAATAAGGAGTAGGGGGTGAAAAGAAAATGGAGTCATCGGTTTGGATGATAGGTTAAAGAGTGGGGGTGGAAAGAAAATGGAGTCATGGGTTAGGATGATAGATTAAGGAGTGGGGGTGGAAAGAAAATGGAGTCATTGGTTTGGATGAGATATTTAAGGAGTGGGAGTAAGTAGGCGTGATTTCGGGGGTTGTCGAAATCGATGATTGGCCGCTGGTAGGGGTAAGTTGTCGTGACTTAGAAAGGGGAGGGGATACGTGGGCGTGGCCTATGAGCTCACACAGTTCGATGATGGCAGTGTGGCCGTGCCTTGGGGGAGGGGTGGGGGTAAGTAGGTGTGCGAGCTTAAGTGACTCGTCAGTTCCTATGTTTGGTCGGCGGGCGTAGGCTTGTGGGAGGGGTGCGGGATAGAGTGTGGTGGGCAATAAGATAGCCGTCCAGTTCGAGGATATAGTCGCGGTGGGTAGAAGGGGGGGAAGTGGAGTAGGGCCCTTGTTAGGGGCGGGGATGGAGCGGGAAGGATGGCCGCATTGGTATGTAGCGATGCCGCAGACTGCCCCATTCTATACTACTTCTATGAAAATACTACTTTTATAGATATAAATGAACTTGGACCGAAATCCTTGGTTTCTTTTTAAAAAAATATGATTACAAATCATTGAGAGTGGATACTGGTTATAGAATACCAGTGATATGTAATTATTTCAACGATCTCAACAATGCCATCAATGTTAGTAAGGAGGATTTTTTATGGCAACAACCATGCCAGGTGCCTCTAATTTGAGAACTGCAGATACGAATAATATCCTGATTAAGTGGACGGATTCCATTAATAACATGAACACGTCTTCTAGGCAAAAAACTGTTAATTTCCTGATTTATTATCAGAACGTTAGAAGCATTAGAAATAAGCTGATTAACCTTTTTAATAATTCTTTGATTGATCAATATAACTTGTTAATTTTTACAGAAACTTGGCTGGACGAGAATTTTACTAATAGTGAAATTTTAAATTCTGAGTTTAATATTTATAGAGAAGATAGAAACTTTTCTTTGGCTAATAAGACTAGAGGAGGAGGTGTGCTAGTGGCTGTTAATTCTATGCTGCATTCATTTCGAATACCCACTGTTAATAACGAACTTTTTGAACAATTGTGGGTATTTGTTGGACTAGGCGTGAGCAGTCACATTTTTGGTGTAGTCTATTTCCCGCCTACTTCTCGTTTGGAATCTTATATTTCTTTTCTATCGACTGCGGAAACACTTATTGACTCATACTCTACTGCTTCTGTTCACATTTATGGTGATTTCAATCTTAGAGGTTATAGGGATTTTGTGCTGAGTGGAGATGTCTCGCAGCCGAATATTAATAAAATGAGAGCTTTTTCTGATGGCTACAATTTGTTGGGTTTGACTCAGTGTAATGATGAACTTAATTGTGATGGTGTTCTTTTGGATTTAGTACTCTCTTCAGTACTCATCACGGTTTCTACAGTTACTGATCCTCTTCTGCCTGTGGATGTGTATCATCCTCCCTTATTAACTGACATTCGATATGAATCTAGTATTATCCACGTAAAGAGGCAATCCTATTTTAACTTTAATAAGGCCAACTACAATGATGTAAATAATTTCTTTTTGTCTGTGAAATGGGACAAAATTTTGAAGTCTGAGGATGTTAATACTAATTTAGAGATCTTCTACAAACTTCTTAATGAAGTTAAATTGCGATATATACCTAAATATACTCTGGGTGAGCATGGCTATCCTGTGTGGTTTTCTAAAGAAATAATTCAGCTTTTAAGGAAGAAGAGAAAATTACATAACAGGTATAAGAAATCTCAGACTACTTTTGTTTATGCTGCCTTCTCGGATGTCAGAGCTGAGTGTAAGATTAAAATCAGGGAAGCCTACAGTTCCTTCTGCTAACGATCTGGCCATTTACTTCAAGTTAATTGCAGAGCCTTTTGGAAATTTATTAAAAATAAGAAGAAAGGAGTTTCTCTACCATCTGTCCTTGCTTTTGAGGGTTCTCCGATAGACAACCAGAGATTGCTGTCTGACAAATTTGCTGATTTCTTTCAGTCAGTATTTACAAAAAATTCTAACATAAGGTGCAATGAACCTCAATTATTTTCGTCTACCTCTACGCTCTCCTGCATCCAAGTTTCTGAAA
>JAAEAF010000178.1:0-67656 GCA_011037195.1 Triatoma infestans | reverse complement strand
ACAGATTGTCAATCGTCGCTCGTCGAGTAGAGTGGCCTGGCCCTCGTGCCTAGCGCACACTACTTATCGGTGATCGTTGTACGAACAAACGGCCTGGCTCTCCTGCCTAGCGCAGATGTCTTGAAACGGTGATCGCTGGATGAGTAAACGGCCTGGCTCTCTTGCCTAGCGCAGATGCTCTGAGAAGTCAGTTAAGGGCCTGCCTAGCTAGCGCCAAAACTATCGCTGAGTACTTCTCTCTCTCCTCTTCTCTCTCTCCGATCATTCTGGTCGTGGATGGCCCCTTTATATACGATTCTGAGGTGGTAGGGATGGTGTCCAGTAGGCGGGTCTAGCCGGTGAAAGTTCTCCCCTCTGTAGTGGAATAGGAGAGTCCTAGTGTAGTGGGGGTGTGCCTCCCTAGTGAAAGGTCCACTTGGTGCAAACCTGGTGGCCGGGCGGAGAACTGTTGTTACACACCATTAATTTTTGCTTAAATTTTATGTTTGGTGGAAATGGTACTTGAAAGTAAGAGAAAATTGTATTGAATGTTCAAACACTTTTATCGAATTTAGAGGCCCTCAAAGTTCAAAACATGTATTTCTGGTTAAAAAGTCAATTTCGTCTATTAGTAAACATCACACTACTTCCTCTTAGAGCTATATAAAATAGGAATAATAAGTAAGAAAATTTAAAAAAAAAACAAGGATATTGTTCAACTAAAATATTGCAACGCCTTGTGCACAACTATCTTTACCATAACTTACCTTATTTACTACATATCATAAAAGCGATTAGTTAAAAATAACTGATGGAAAAATATTGCAGTAAAATTGCCACATTAATTTTTCATCAATGGTTGCATTAAATTTTGTTGAGTAATTTTATTTTTAATTTGATGTAATCTCAAAAATTTAAATTATAAGATAAAAAAAAATTAATTGTTTCTCAATTTCAGACCGATTATGGCAGGCATTTGGATACAATAGCGGAAAAAGTTGAAAAATTGGTTAATATAACTGGACAGAAATTCATATTGGATGGAAATCTTGATGATCTCACGTCATTGTTACATGCTTGGTATTCATACAATGTCCAACATGTTAGGCAAGGTAAGCATTTATCATTAGAAACAAATTACAAAACAAGAAACGTTTATTATTGCCTCATTCTGGACTGGAAAGTGTTCAATGAATATTTTTTAACATTTTCTGTTTTTTTAAAAATGGCCATATTTGGTTGGAACACTTCATTTTATTGTTTTATCCGTTATTTAATTTTATTTAATATCAGGGAATTCACAGAATGAAGTTACCACATATTAATCTAAAAAAAATAATTTAAGGACTCTAGAAGTTTAGGGTGTGATAATCGTCTACGATTTCCCGGGACTTGATTTTGATCATAAAATGTATTAAATAATTTAACTATCTATGCAAACCTTCCCATCCGCTAGGGACTTTTGCAAGGCATTACTTTACGTTTCATTACCGTTACTTTAGTATAAAGATCATTCACTGTTTTAATTCAGAAATAGTTCAAACATTGTATAATAATAGTTTCCTTTGTGAAGTTTAGTTTAAAACATTTCTGCATATTATATGACCTGATGGTTTAGCAGGAAATTCTCGTGGTTTCCACTACTAAAACTTTTGTAAACATGCCTGGTTACTTGACAGACTGATGACCCATCCATTAATATCTAATCTTATTTCCTTAGCTATCACAATAATTCCAGCTTCTTGATATTAGTATGCATTTAATTCTTTGTATTATGTAAACGAAATTTATATATACATTTTTCAAATCACAATAAACTTACTACTTATTAAAAGAAATACTAGAGAAGTATTGTTAAACTTCCAATTATATAGAAAAAAACAGATGCAGAAAAAAACCGATCTATGTCAAACCAGGTTAGATGACCAGGTTCCTTGACTTATTTTTGTAGACCTCTGGGTATTTTTACAATACTTGTCATTTTTTTAAAATAATGGTAGAATATGGTATCTTGTTTTGTTTGGGTCTCTGGAGAAAAGCTTTAGGAGAGAATTTTCCCAAACGAAAGTTTATTTTATCCATGGAAATTGTTTTATAATTTCTGGTCAAGCTTTTAGATTCTCTTCTAAAAGTGCCATTTTCAATATAATGTAACAATTTGAAATTTGATAGAAATATAACAAAAGAATGTTGTGTGAATTTTCTCACCAATTTTTCCCTAAATTATCCTTGTTTTATAAATTAGAATTCAATTGGCATATTTATGAATTGCAACAAATTAATGAGTATAAATTTCATGTAAATCAAAAATATTTCTTTGACATCAATCTTGGAATAAATTAGAAACAGTGAATTCCCTTTTAAAAAAAGAAGAAAATTCCATTAATTTTCATTTTGTAAATAGAGTAAGTATTCGTATTCATTTAGATTTTCCAAAAGCAAGTTAAGGGAGCCTCTCAATCGTATTTACTTAATTAACTTCTAAAAGATCTTTTGTAGCGTTGTAAATTTACTCAGATTCTTCATTAAGTGCATGCAGTACTTCTGTGTCTGATTACTTTATTTTCTTCAAAGACTTCATTGCTGTTTGAAAGCTATCCATCCGAGAGTACTTTCTTCGTTCTTTGATTAAAAAAAAATTATTTTTTTTCTCAGTACTTGTTTGTAATTGCTTATTTATTATTCTGTAGATGAAAAAGAAGAATATACCCTCACTGATGCAGTCAATATATTTAGTAGAAAGGTAGAGATGCTAAACAAAGTGTTACGTTTAATACCACCTAGTAATTTAAGAGAAGATTTACATAAGAAATTAAACCAGTTGAAACTATTTGTTGAAAGTCATGGACTAAAAGCTGGTGGAACATTTGAATGGATAGATAGTATATTAGTAAAAGTATGTAATAAAATAATAATTGAAGTAAAACACTTGTATAAAATGTATTCTATTTGCAATATTTTATATGAATAAACAATATTCTTATGTTTTTACAAGTGTTTACAAGAAGGCAATTGGTTGGTGATTGACAATGTAAATTTATGCAGTAGTGCAGTGTTAGATAGACTTAACGGACTGTTGGAAGCTGGTGGAGTGTTGACTATAGGTGAAAGAGGTATGGGACCAGATGGAGAAATTACTATAAAGCCACATAGAAATTTCAGAATTTTTCTAACCATGGATCCAAAACATGGTTCGATATCCAGGTAAAAAAATGCATGTCTCTCATATTGATTTTTAAAGCTAATACAATCATGAACTAGAAGTAACTTCGGCTTCATTGGAGGATTTTCTGTTTTTTCAAAGACAGGCTGGTTGGGGATGCTGGAAAGAACAAATGTAAAATATTTAAATATTGTAAAAAATTGTTATTTTCGATAAAGCAATTATCTGTAACCTACTTTGATTTAATGAAAAATTACCTAGGCATTATTATTATTTCTATTTTTATTTTAGAGCAATGCGTAATAGAGGAATTGAAATTTATGTGGAACACACTAGTGTATCTTCAGTACATCCTTTCGATCTGGAAGCATTACTAAATAAATTAGGTATTACATTACAAAGCCATAGAACCTGTTTAATAGAGATTCATGAGAGAATTGTCAGCATTACTCAAGGTAAGTATTGCAAGTTTAATGAAGATCCTTTTTGGTCGATATATATATATTAAGAATTGGTGAATTAAGACCATTTTGACATTAATAATAAAATTTCCCCTTTTAACTAACATATAGAATAAAAATATAATGAGGAAATATTTATTTTCCAGTCCTCAGAGTTTAACTGATAAAGTCTACTAACGGAATTTTTATTCCAATTTTAGTTGTTCTTTAAGCCGTGGTTTCTTTAACCTGTTATAAAGCCATCTTTCCCTTGATTTTAGTTTCCCTCCTTGCGAAACACCATGACTTACTCAAATGAAACTTGAGATTCCAACTTTCACAGTTTTGATCCAAATTCGAAATTCTTCCTAATAAATAAGTATTTCAGTAAAGATCACAATATCATCCTCATAGATAACACACCCAACTAAGACTGAACCCAGGCTATTCAGTAATTTATTAATGCAAAGGAGAACAATATCTGGCATTCCTGTCGTAGACCGGGACGTAAACATTAAACCAACCTCTGTTAAACTTAAAGTGCCCAAACATAAAATTTGAAATTTATTTTTTTTCCCTATGCCATGAGTTCGGCTATTTAACCATTCTAAATCGCGCTGCCCAGTACAAATGGGCTACGCTGGCAACTAATGCTCGTTTAGTTGGATATCCAGGGGGCACGTGAGAGCAATGTCACACCCATTTGGCAATTTATAGAAGAGGACATTTCTATTAAGTATCTTCCTTGTGATCTACAAAAAATGCATATTACCTACATTTTATTTAATGGTTGTATTAAATTACACAAGGTAAACTGTTGAGTAAACCCTCTTAAATCTGGTCTAATATTCAGAAAAATATTTCCTTTAAACTAGCATATATATTTAGCTTCTTTAAATAGACGTCCTTGAAACGTCCGATAATGTTTAAAAAGAAGAGCTCACGGAAATCATTAAGGTTATTTAAATTACCTATTTTAAAAATTTGACTTCAAACGGAAAACATTCAAGAGTACATAGTCAAGTGTATATTTTTCCAACATTTTTGATGATATTAATGTAATATTTAAAAAAATTAATGTAATATCTCATCCATAAGTAAAGATTTCATCAAAGCTTGTTTAAATTGCCATATACCCCTAACCCGATATACATGTGGCAAAGTTGACCTTCAAATAAAAAAAGGCTCTTTATCTAACCTTCCAAATATACTTATTATATGACATAATAATGAATGCAAATACTTTAATTTGTTTGTATTGTGATAACACAAGTCAAAATTGAGTTCTTAAAAGTTTTTCTCTAAGAATGATTTTTTTTTATAATTATTATGCAAGAAAATAAGTGTGAATGGCTATTTCAGTAATATTTGATAAAATAGTTTTAGTCTTTTCTTTAAAAAAAAAAAAAAAAAAAAAAAATGTCTGTAACATTGTTGCCTTTTAATGAAGTCTAAGGAAAACTTTCTACTTATTATTTTATATGTCTTTTTAAGGAAGAATTAGAAATAAATTCATTCTAGAATATTAATCAAAATTTAAATGTTTATTGTATTGATAATTGATATTAATGTGACCACTTATTTTTTTTAATAGGTGCAGAAAAACCAAATCTTAATCATTTACTTCATGCAGCGTTTTTGACTACAGAAAATTGCAGAAGTGGATTTCCTTTGAAAATTGCAATGGAAAATGCCTTCAGAGATGTTTATCTAAAATCAAGAATGTTAACTAAAGAACAAAAATCGTTGCTAACAATTACATTATCTGAAGCGTTCTTAGAATATAATAAGGTCTTTACAAATGAAAATATATCACCATTTGATTGTTTTAGACCAGAGACTAAAACACTTTCCACTGTAATAATCCAAGAATGTTCACAACTTGCCTCAATCAAACAGCAAAGTTCACTATTGTTGTCCGTTATAGAATTATTAGAAACAATTTCAGTATCAAACACATGGTCAAGAAACTTACCTTCATATCAATTGAATGATATAATTGGTTACGAAACATACAAATTGAAATTACCAAAATCAGTCTGTTTAGAACATCAAATAATTGCTTCTATACCATTTATGGTTATTTCTTATTATAATCTAGCATCGTATTGTGATATTAAGTTAAGACACGTTTGGCTTGAGGCAAATCTACAAAATTTGAGGAATAACAATTTTACACTAAAAATTGCTGAACAGATTTTAAAAATATCTGAAATAGTTTCCTCAGTGCTACTTGATAATATAAACAAAAGTGATATTCCTTGGGACGTCCGGCAAATTAATTGTGAACAATTATTTACAAAAAATTTTGATTGGTCCAGTGAGAATAAAATTATGTTATTGATATTCTATAAAGTTATATTAGGTTGTGAGGCAAATAAAGATGAGCTAAGTGATAAACAAATATATTGGCAATCAATAACTGCCTGGGAATATTCGCATTTATTAAAAAAAGGTACAGTTATTAGAAAGTGTTTTTTCAGAAAAAACTTTTTAAACGTACATACTTATATATATATTAATTTAATTTAATTATTTTCTCTTTACAGGCACAATCACAGATATGTACACAGATCAGCCAATTTTATGTGAAATTTCCACCTTTCTAGAAGGCATTGATAAAATTATTTTAGAATTATTTACAAATAAAGAGATTTCCATGACCAGTGAACAATGTTGCCATTGGTTATATAATGTAGCTTGGAAATTCAGATTGTCAAATACAGCAAATCGTAGGTTATTTATTGTTAGAAAATCTGCCAGCCACAATATCCCCCAGATATGTGAGGAAACATTAAGATTAATTATATTGCATTATAAATGGTTCAGAAAGTATATATTTCCAGAAATACAAAACCTAATAACAGACATTGGAAATTTGTAAGTATCTCTAAGAAAAAATTGGTATTGTACATTGTAGAATCTGATGTGAAATAGGCCGGCATTTTTTACTATCTAATGAAACACTTTCCTCTAAAGATTTCAGATAGCTCTCTGTTATAACCTTAGCCGATTGGATGAAATCTTCGTGTCATCCTTATCGGTGTCTTGGAATTCGAACAAGTATTACCAGTGAAAACTCCCACAGTTGATATGAAAGTTATATATACTGCTTTTCGCACAAAATAAAGCCGACAAAAAATATCTCCTAAAAAATAAATACAAAGTAATGCTCAGTTTTTCTTCTGGTGTTCATCTCCAAATAATGTGGGGGCGGACGGAAAACTCATGAGTGTATAATTTGATTTTGCTTTGTCAATTCTGGGTAATCGCATTGTTTTATCAAGATGATGGGCGAACGCCTGAAACCGATCGATACAACTTGATGAAGTAGGTATCACGGAAAAAATCTCTGATGCGGACCAAACCTCAACTTTTATAATATCCATTAAGTGACTCCCACGTATAGAGTTCGCTGCTTTGCTGTGTCTGCGCTATCATCTCTGATGCGAAGCATCAGCGTTTGATTCCCGTAAATGCTCGTTAGATGTTGTTTCCAGCATTCTGAGACAAAATTTGGAGCTGTAGTTAGTAGCGCATCAGAACTATAGTGATAGGAATGGAAGAATTGTTCCGACATTATCTCCCCAAATATTGCGGCCTGGTAGTGCAGATAGGCTGTTACAATAGAGGTTTTGTTTAACTTCTTTTTTTTTTTTAAAGGATTAGCCTTGTTAATGCGAACCACCTAAAAAAAGAAGGATTAACAGAGATTTGTACTCGTGCGCTTCTGGGAAAATTCATATGCAGAAAATATGATATCTGATAATTGTTTATCTTTTTGTAGTGCTTGCGACTTGATAATGTGAAATTAAATTCGCGAAATCACATCATTTTTTTTTCAATTTTTAAGTTTGTTATTTTGCGTGAGAGTTTTAAATAAATAAAAATATTGATTTTGCTATATTTCTAATTAATTTTCATAAAAGCTCAGAGTTTTTATGTAAAATTTTTTTCTGTTTCCTAAAGCAAAAAAAAGGGATGAACTCTTCATTAATATTACGCTTAAAAATTTTATAATTACAGGTCTCAGACTACATCATCATTCTTACAGCTTGTAAAGAAATTTGATGATTCAATTGAGATTAACAAACTAAATATGATACCAACATCTAGAAGAATAATGCGTTCTCTACATCAGCCTCCACCACATCGAACTACTAAGCAGTGTGATATCTCAAAAATAATACATAGGTATGTTTTTCTTAGTGATGGAGGTTTATTAAGCTTTGTCTGTTATTACACTTTATTTAATACTTTATATGCTTAATATTCATATATTTAATTATTAGTTTATGACGTTTTCTAATATTGAATATTTTTATTGATAGAATGGTTCATTCAATTGATGCATGGAAAAATTTGTCTGTGAAGAAAATGATAAACAATTTCTTATTACTATCTGAAGAAGAGCATGATTTGAGGTCTAAGTTAATTGATTGTAACGAAAGATTTCATTTGAACTGTAGTCAAGATGAAGGTAAAAAAAGAAACAGAATCTTTTAAAAATATAAAGCATAATGTTGCAAATTTCCAAATTATTTCAATGATTTTGGCCCAAATTGGCAGCTAATTTCTTTTTCCTGGCTGCTTCCAAGCTCATCGTCCATTATTCCGTTATTCTAGAAATATCGATAGTAATCATTTAAAGACGAATGTTTGCTGTGACATATCTTTACTAGGTAAATTTATATGTACCTTCCCAATTATGGGAAGTAGAGTGAATGCTCAAAATGATAGCGGTAAAGAAATAGTCAAAGACCAACCCAAGTGCAGATTTTTCATTAAAAGTAAAGGGCATTTTTATGTTCAGATAGTAAGCGAAATTTGAAGCAAATTGTGTGGAGCCATTTTTGAGAAAAAAATAGCGAAAAAAGTAAAATAAAAACTGTTCGTTAAATTCGTTATTTCGAAACTTCATATCAGATTCGATACTGATATCTAAGATGGTTCAGCAGAGCTGGAAAGCATCAGAGATATATTCCATGATAGCCTGCTTCTTTCTGTGGTCATCGACCGGTTTCGGGCGTTGGCCCATCATCAGGATGTTTTTCTCAAAACAGTGTGATAACATAGACTTGCACAGAGCAAATTTAATTGACACACTCTTTAGAATTTAGTTAAGTGAATTAACTAAATTTGCTCTGTGCAAGTCTATGTCACAGTGTATTGACAAAAACATCCTGATGATGGGCAAACCCAAACATAAGCAGGCTATTAGAGAAAACATCTCTGATGATCAAAAATTTGATAAAGTCGTAATATTTCCTCAGACAGCAAACAGAAAACTAAAAATGTCTAAAGTACTAAAATCTTGGCTAAACATTATTTATATCACATAAATTTACATTTTTGAGAATTTTTTTTACCTATTTTTTTTAGTTAGGAATGTTTTCTTTTGTAATCTAAGTTTATTGTCACATTCTTTTATTATAGACTTGGCAACTTTGGAAAAGATGGAAAATATTATCAAAGAAAAATTAACTTTAAGTGATCCTCCACTGGAGAAATGTACCTCAATCATAAAACTATGGCCATTTCTTGAATTAATTTGCCTACAGTTAAACATTGCTGTTAGAGTACATTTAAGTAGTGAATTTGAACATGGTAATGTTATGTATCACACTTTATCTCAGTCGCTATTGCGATGGCTGAACGCTACAGATATAGTCTCACCTGCTATAGTTGGCATTGTCAAAGCTTTTCTTAAATCAGACAAAACAACCGGTGAAAATTCAATGCAACTTTTATTTTTATTGTTGGAACACATGAATTATTCCCTTACTTTAATGAATCCAGTGGAGTTACTAAAGTGGAATGTTAATGAATCCACAGAAAATGATGAACTATTTATTGAGGTTTGTGAAATCATGGTTAATAAGATATATATTAGTTTTCTACCCAAATTTACTATTAATAAAAATTGAACTTTTTGCAGGGGTGCTTTCCGCTTAGTTCTCCACTAATTTCTCTCTATTTGAGCATAATTTTAAAAATGTCACGATCGAAAGACATGTCTATTCTAGCTTTGAAAGAACATTCAAGTACCACATATTGTTTTAAAAAATTAAAATTGATGCTTTGGAAAAACTTAACTGCCATCTTTTCTAATGAATTGGATAACGGGTAAATAATATTTGTTTATTAATTCAATTTAATTTTACATTTATGCTGATTGGTTTATAATCGGATTTTTTATCATTTTCAGTTCAAACGAAGAGTTATGCTTGAAGAATAGCATTACATTATTAATGCACACTCTTATCAAGCATTTACTGCCAGATGTTGATAATAATTATAACAAACTTCCTTTAGATCAGTTAATCCAAAATTATATTCCAAACTTAATTACCGCCTTGACTTCATTTTCTGCTGTTAATGAAATAACAAATTTGGGTCAATCCAGCATGGAAAAATTCCAGCCTCCTGAATTACAGTTTAAACCGATAGTCGAAAGTTTGCAAGAATTGGCAGAATTAACTATAAAATTGGATTCATTCTCAGGCGAACATAAATTTATTGTTATTGGTAAAGCTTGGCTATTGCTTGGACATATCTATTTAATGTTTTTCTCCAAATTGGAATTGGTTGACCCTATACAGAAAAAGGCAATAAAAAGACAGTATACTTTAGAAGAGGTACTTTAGTCAATGTTTGTTGAGAGTATTGCTTAAAATATAGCTTGAGCATATTTTTCTTATATTTTTCATTTCAATTTTCCCTTACAGATACGTGAATTAAGAATGCTTATTTGTGTGGAATCATTAAACAAAACTATATTAGGTGATTCAAAACAATGGCCATTGAAACTTCAACATGAAACCAGAATTCAAGATTTAACAAATAAAGCTGAGAATCTCAATAAAGCTACGGCCGTACGCCCATGTCCTTCCTTATATAACAGTATACATAATGTAAGCTGCGTAGATTTCATCTCAGATTATTGTGATTTGTTAAAATTGTAATTTTAGGATTTGTTAAAATAGGTGTTTTCATACCTTTTATTATGTGTTGAGAGAAATTGTTCTCGGAATATCCTCCCTCCTTTAATGCCTTATGTATACAGGTTAAAATGGCGAGATTTCAGGTATTGATTTATTGGGTCAAATGAAGAAAGAAATTCTCTGGATAAAAGCCCAGAAATACGGAATTATATGCTCAAAACTACGGAAAGAATTACCTCTTTCCTGTTGGTAGAGAGAGCGATGAAAGGGCAATCCTAGAATAGCTGGGGAGGGTCATTGGGCACCAGAGAATGGGATTCCCTGTCAGCCGACTCCTCGTTGAGAAATCTCCTTACAGATAAGATGATTGCGAATTTTAAACTAAAAATTTAAGTTTCTTTAAAATGTTTGCACCATCATGACACTTGTTAGAACACGGATAGGTCAAGACCTCTAGGGGTCTAGGGTTGGAGTATTTAGGCTTAGAACTAGACAATCGGTATCAATGCGCAAGTTGCCAAACGAAACTGAAACAGTTAAAATTATCGGAATCTTTGGTGATTTTGATCTTATCCAATAGTCAGCATAGCCGCCATTAAAGTGCTGAGCTCATAGTTATCAGTTCAAAAATGGTTTGGTAAATGGAAACTCAGAATGGGAGGGAGGAAGCAACAAATTTTCCCAGGAGACATTGTAGACTCAAAGGGCACCTGAAGGTATGGGTCTAGAACGCCCTAACTAGCACCCGCAGATTTTTTTGGGAGGTGGAGGTTAATCCAATCCCCTCTTGAGCAGATACTAAAATTCAGAGAAGGTTTGGGTTAAGAAATTTCTTAGACAAATAGGCCTGTAAAAGGGATGTTTTTGAGAATATCCTTCATCCTGGCTTCAGTAGTTGCACAATAGATCTTTCAAGGTCGCAGTACATTATAACCCCTTAAAAAATATATTTCTTTTCTTTTCAATTTTAGCAACTTTTTCAATTGTTAGCATTTATTTAAAATAGTCAAGTCTTCCAAAAATTTGTTTTATTTGCTAATCAACCTTTTACAAACCTTCAGGGCCTCTAAGGGGACGAAGACACTTTTTTAACCTAGTTATAAATAAAATTATTTTTTCAGGATTTGAACACATTCGTTAATGGTATAGCCTCAAATAGCGTTATTAGAAAATACTCTGCGAGAATAACTTCAGCAAATCCTGTTGATAAAGAATCTATAATCACAGATGGAAATTCTTGGATAAGATCATTAACTGGTTTTAAACAGAATTTCTATTATTCTTATTATGTTACATATCCAGATATTGTGACTCCTGCTCTTCTAGCAATTTCTCAGGTATATATTCAATTTCTTGTTTATGCACAAATTTTTAAATATGTATTTTAAGATAAAAGTAATATATTTATTAGTGGTTGTGTATTTTTTTTCTTAGATAATACACGGAATGAAGCTTGTATGTTCAAGTAATAATAAAATAGTCATAAGTAATGAATGCGAAGGTGATTTAAATGTACAAGACTGTATGGCTCGGCTATCGCTTTATCCAATACCGAACTTTCAATCAGTTGTTAATCTGATTAACATCTGTGGTTCATCACATGTTATTGAACTAATAAAAAAATCACAGGAAATAGCCAAAAGTGGAAATATTGATGGATATAAAACGAAGTAATAATTTTTACTAAATTATAAACAGTAAATTGATAATTTCGTCAATATATGAATTTTATGTTATAGTTTCGATAATATAATTGTTATAGTTTTTTTGTATATATAAACATTTTTAGATTAGCCAAAATATGTGTTAGACTGACAATGATATTGGTAGACAATAATTTATTTAACAACGTTAAAGGACAATTTTTCAATGTATTAGATTATATTGTAAAATCATGGGAGATCATCCAAAATGAACAACAAATAAAATTGGCCCAGGAACAAAGTATATATATTAATAAGTAAGTAATTTATTTCATAATAAATACTATGTTTTAAATAAATAAAAAAAATTTTGGTAGTTCCAAAGCTCCAATTGAAGTAGAAATCAACTTTTAGTAAAAGTTTTGTTTTTACAATAAAAAACAATGAACCATTTTACAGCCTTTCAAAATTTTTTTTTTATATTTAAATGTTAATATTTAACATTCTGTCTTATTCCTTACATACGTTTCGGCATTGCACTTGCCATTATCAAAGGTTATTTTATAATTTAAAACGAACAGTACATTATCTTGTATGCGTTTTATGGTAGTTTAAAAACAATACAGATGGTTGAAAAAAGTTAAAATGTGAGTTATATTTATATAGATTATACTGCTTTATATAAAATTTGCTCCAGAATTGATAAAACGTGTTGTATTATTATATGTTATTTAATTTTTTTTTTAATTTTTTTTGGTGCACCATGTGGTTCTATTTGTATCTAAATGCTTCATTATTATATGTTAGGTTGTGTTCTGAGAAACTCAAAACACAGCCTAACATATAATAATGAAGCATTCAGATACAAATAGAACCACATGGTGCACCAAAAAAAATGTTTTAAAAAATTAAGATAATGTACATGTACAAGATAATGTACTGTTCGTTTTAAATTATAAAATAACCTTTGATAATGGCAAGTACAATGCCGAAACGTACGTAAGGAATAAGACAGAATGTTAAATATTAACATTTAAATATAAAAAAAAAAAAAATTTGAAAGGCTGTATGTAAACTGGTTCATTGTTTTTTATTGTAAAAACACAAAACTTTTACTAAAAGAAGATAATACTCAGTCTATATATATATATATATATAATAAATAAACCAAGAAATCAACAAAAGTATAGAGAATGCACAATAGTTTATGGAATCAAAGTAAATATTTATAGAATGAAAATAAAATATAGAAGAGAGAAATGTGTAGAGTGAAAATAAGAATATAGAATGAGAAAAAAAATATGTATATAGAATGAAAAAGTTTTTAAACGAGATGTTCCTTGGTTTGATTAACTAGAAGTGTTAAATTGTCCTCAGATACATTATTTTCTTTTTGTTTTTTTGGGAGTAGGCTGCAAACACTAACTCTAATTTTTCTTTCTCTTACTGCAGTTAAGAGGAAGTATTGCGATCGTTTCAAATTTTTTGATGTTGAATTTTCTCCGGAAATTGTCGATCTGAGTCCAAAAAGTTTTTTTTTTTTTAAGAAAATGCTTCGTTTTTTGCTTTGATAATTTGAGTTAATTATACAATTCTTTTATCTGTATAATATTAATCATAATTAAATTGTATGCCAACATTCCGAGTTTAGAAAAAAAATGGGTTAACCGGAAGTGCAACATTACTGAACCGTTTTTTAAATTTTTTGCGACTTTCTTCTTAGAGACACTAACGGTTTCATTAAACATGGTATAGTAACTATACAGAGACCTACCACTTTTGTTTGCAACTTTTTTCCAAGCAAATTTATGTTAGAGAGGTTCCGTGGTGGGTGGAAGCTCATGATCCCTCAAAAAAAACATCGAAGATAAGTTTGTCAGTGATTAATTGTAAATTGAGCAAGAGTAAGCAGTAAGAGGAAGTCGTGAGTGTGTTTCACATCAGATTTTTTCACAATAGGTAGGTATACTTCTGGCTACGTAATTCGGTCTGATTACCTTTTTTAAAGCCACTTGTCCTCAAATTACTTGCTTCTAGATCGCTTGTTTTTTTTAGTTCTTTTATGTATAATAAAACTATTGTGAAATGTTCACATGACTTTCTTATATTGCATTTCTCAAATTTCAATAGAAAGTTTCTTCAATGAAGTTGTATATTTCCTCAAACTCGGAATTGTGACCACTTATTTAATTATTCTTAATATTTATTGGCAGTGTCATATAATGTATTTAAATGTCATATTTTAAAAACAGGTTACTGTTGTAAATGATTTAAAAGAAAGTGAAAGAATATGTATAGTAAATATCCCAAATTTTCCTACGGGAAAGTAGACTATCCTCCTAGTATATCCTTTTCCTTAAGTGTCCCTGCGAGTATCCCAGCTTAACAGCACCAACCTTCACCCTAGCGTTCAACAGTACATTTGGCTTACAGAAGTAGTTTTAAAGCTATTTGATTTAGTATATCCATAGGCAAACTCTAGCTGACCACCACCACGCGTACACATACACTCAGTGTTCCTTTCTACAAATTCTGTGACATCCAAGGGAGACACAATAGATTTAACTTGCAGTGGATTTGGATATATAGCCTATCCCTTTTACGTACGTAACACATCTAATATGCCAATTTTAAAGTTTAACGAAAATCTTGGGAACCGTTTTAGAAAAAAGTGCAATGGGAAAAGTGTTTTTGAAACACATTCTGAAATCAGATTGGCGGATCAAAAGCATATCTGGTCTATTTCAAAAAGAAAAGTTGGCTTTAGCTCAAATAAAAAATTAAATAAAAATTCTAATGCTTTGCAGCAGTTTTCGAAAAAAACTGTTTGGTCTTATACAATAAATTTAGTCCGTATTATAGACCATTATAAAATTCTAAGTGTGCAGGACGTACTTTTCTCCCATTGCCACGAACTGAAGAAATCTTTTGCGATATAGCTAAACGCTAGTTTCAAACTCTGAGACTGTTCTACCTAACTGAGTCACTCAAAACAAAGTGCAAACATTATAAAAAAATTGATACAGTGATCTGTTTTAATAAATGAATGGTACGTTCATGTAAGTATTTATTTAATAAATAAATGAATATTTCTACAGATTGACGCCGTTAGAAATCGAAGAAGAAGAGACAAAAATAAGTATATCACAGATATTTCCATCGCAAAGAGATGAAGATTTTGGAGATTTGGAAAACGAGGCTTCACTTGAATATCAACCACAAAAGAAACCACAAACTAGAAAAGATCTTGACAAATTGACACTTTCTCAATTTGATATTAAAGATATTTGCAAAATTCATGCACAAATTGTAGAAAAAAATGCAAAAGCTCATTGGATTTATAAAAATGAAACCTTCAATGATGATGATGATAATAATATAATTTTATTTAACGAAAGAATTAATATTTTTATTGAACTGATCGAGGGTTTATATTTGACTTGTGATAAACGTATAGATTTTGATGCTGTTCCTGCATTAATGTTGGCACTTAACAATACATTTGATTATAATGATATTAGTTTAGGAAAGAAATACGACTTCTATAGAGATGCTAATATTTCTGAAGCTAAACAGTGTAATACTTTACTTAATGTAATATTAACAAAAGTTGAGGAAATGTTGTGTGAATGGCCTGAGCATCCAACACTGAAACAGGTAAAAAAAAATTGTTTTTAAAATTTTCAACATCCGATCATTTAATCTAATTAAATAAATACATTATTACTTCCAATTTTTTTTTTTAAAAAAAACTATTTTATTTCAGATTGAAATCATTATTAAACGTATCATTAATTTTAGTATAACTAGTTCTATATCACGATTCTTAACTGGTTTAGAGATATTATTGACTAGATTACATGAATGGGAAGAGAATGCTCATGATGGCGTATCACTTGCTAGTCATACAGCTAGTCTAACAGAACTGATCATCAAATGGAGGAAACTTGAATTAACCACTTGGAAAGGTGCATTAAATTCTGCTTTAATTAGGTATGTTGCAAGAGAATGCTTATGTTTGTTTGTATAAAACTTTATGTTTGTTATAATTAGATAGCTTATCATTTCTTGCTATTTTTACGAGTTTCTAACTTTGATGATATAACAAAGTCAGTTTACCAAATTTTTACGATAACTTTTCAAAAAATGCAACTTTATGTTATAATGTTTTTCCAATATATATCCAAAGATGACCGAAGAGTATGTCTCCCTCCGAAGGAAAATATATATCGATATCCCTTTATATACCGATACCGACTCCATTAAATTCTAATAACTGCTGACGAATTTGTTTTTTGAACAGTTCACTGTAGTTAATCATTCATTCGATTTTGCGAACTCAGCAATTTTTAAGGAATGACCCTTTAAGAATCGTTTAACATGTTCCACATATTTCTTACATTCTTTTGCCCGCCTTCCTCTTCGCTTTATTCCTCAAGATCCTGAGTAAACACTTATTTCGGATTTTTTCCCTTCATTCATTCTCTTTCAAGTAGTCTAGCCAGCTAAACTGTTGTTCTTTTGGTAATATCAATAAATTTTGTCGCTAGATTAACACACTCAGTGCTTCATTTTTTTACTTCTCATACTTCTACTAAAAGGAAGTGTTGTGATCGTACCAGATTTTCGAAATTTGGGGTCCCCTGAATAGGAGTATTTTTAGGGAATGGTCTGTGTGTGTGTGTGTGTGTGAGGTTTTTGTTTTTTTTAATTTCTTTAATCCACATGCTCCATATACATAGATATTGCATGTGTTTTGCTTACAGTTGCTTACTTTATATATAATAACAAAGAGTTCTAATAATTTTACATAAATATAAATATAATTATAAATTAACGGGCCCAAAACTTTATTAAAGTGGTAAATTACTAATTATTTGCACAATTTTCATACGAAGCACTTAAAACTACACTATATACCCCAATACTCCCCAAAATGGATTATTTGCTGCTCACTAATCAATTTGTATCTTGATAGTATTTATAAAGCGGACAATCATGAAAGCTTGAGATATCAACTCTCGTTTCTGGAGTGACCAAAGGATGTGTGTGTTAACAGAATATTTTAGAAACGTCGCAGAAAGCTCAAACTGAGAATTCCGTTTAGGTACTACCATCTCATCAAACATGAAGTTTTCGGGCTAAATCCATCGACCGAAGTGCGACTTTACTGATTTTTTTTCCAGTTTTTCGTAATTTTCTTGAAAACGGCTTCAACGATTTTATTTAAACTTCGTATACTTCTACTCACATACATAGGTATCACGAAACATTTTTCCGGGTAGTTTAGTGATGAGCGCTTGCTTCCTCATCATTAAGCTACCACTTCAGTACAATATATGGTTTTCCACCTACATAATATTAATACACATCAGAAGCATTGATAGAATTCCAAATTTATAGAATAAGGTTTTTGAGATTTTTGGAATGTTGTCAAACACGACAATAGCTATTTTCTATAGACTTAGTATACTAATTTTACATATAAAAACGTATAATATTTATTTGAAATATTTTTCCAAAAAATGTTCCAAATATTATTACAAAACACTAAGAAAACCTTTCCCTTGGTCAATCCGTTAAAGAAGTTTCACAGATCTTTCTAGCCTTATATTCTCCGATTTGAAGGGTTGTGGTAATGTTGTCTGTTCTTCAACTACCATTTACTTAGTTTTCGGCTCATCTGATTCGCTATATGTTCATATGTAGCAATATCCAAGTCACTGGTTATATAACTCTTTAGAAATACGGCGGAAATATTAAGTTTTGGTTACGATACATCTGGTTAATATTTTCAGTATCATCTTTTATAAGTAACATTATCTCCATAATTTCTTATGATATATCAGAGTTATCGATTTGGATATACTCAAATTAAACTTGTATTCTTTAACATTTTAGAGCACAAGAAAACGCTAGTAAATGGTGGTTTTATATATATTCTTTGATCACTTCCTATTTAAATGGAAATAATGATGAAGAAGAATTAGTACATGGTCTACAGAATTATATGGAAAGTTCACCACTTGGCGAGTATTCGGTCAGGTTAAATTTATTGTGGACGTTCCATTGCCATTGTTTACTTCTTCAAAAATCTTCCAAACAGGGTAACTAAACGGGATATCTTGTTTTCATTAGAAATTGGTAAAATCATATTTACTAAATTTTTATTTATTATTATTTTTTTGTTTAATAGATCAATTATGTAAAATATTTTGGAACCTACATTCGTATTATAAATTATTTAAATCTTCAATAACTAAAAAAATAAAAGATCTTGGTCAGCCTATTGAAAAAAAATTGAAAGATTTTGTTAAATTGGCACGTTGGAATGATATCAACTATTGGACGGTCAAAGCTGCAATTGAAAAAACTCATAGGACAATTCATAAATATATTAAAGAATATCAGGTTAATATATAATTCATTTTATTTTTATTTTGTGAATATATAAGTTTTGAATGGCCTTTTTTTATACATTGTTTTCAGAAAGTTTTAAACGAACCGTCAAATTGTGCTATGATAAAATTAGACGAAATACAGGATAAAAACAAATTGGTTTCTACAATAAATTTTATGAACTATTTAACACCATATAAATTGCCAGTAAGTATAATTGTGACATAAGTACACTTCAATATAGGAATAAATTATTTCTATTCTAAAATAGAATAGCTCGCAACTTAATTGCATCACCTAAATGTACTGCTAAACTCCGCCCATTGCCAAATATTTCTGTCATATAGCTTTGATGGTATTTAACTCCGCCTACAGGTTTCACAACTAAGTTGCCAACTATAGTGTGAAATGATATTTGAAAATAGAGCAAAGTGATAATTTTGTATGTTTACCGACTTTCAAGTTCAAGGTTTCCTATACGAGTGAAAGTGAGTAAGACAACTGAATAGGAGATGTAAATAGGAAAAAATCCTTTACTCTCACGTTAAATATTTATATATTTTCTGAAAAATTAAAATTGTTAATAAACTATGTAAAAATGTATGGGAAATTAAACTAAGAGAATACAGATGCAAAGAACGTTATAACCTTCAGAAAGGTTATAGAAAAAGTGCTGTTAATATTTAAAACTAATAACTACTATCAATTGATGTTGAGTTAATTTGAAAATTGTTAAGATATTTAATTTAATAAATATTTGCGACTTCCAATTTATTATAATGTTAATCATCTTTAGCGATGTTGTCCCAGTCTCCAACTTTGTTTAATTGAAAGATGGCAGTATCAAAATTTTTATTTTCTTATTTTCATTAGAGTAAGAAACATGTTCTTTCTTAACTCACTCTAATAGAATAAAGAAGACTTTTATTCCATAGTTCCAGAAAAATATATTTTAACAATCAGCAATCCTGAAATGAAAATTATGTTATTGGCTAATTGTAATTGGAATTGTGTGAATTAATACATAAAAGGACAATGATAATGTTTTTTATCTGTTGAATAGATGATTGGGAAAGTATTAGACCAACCACTTGATCAGTTATTGTCCATCTTAGGCAGCGTCGTTTTTTTTTTTTGGCACTGCCCTCTTTCGGCTCTTTCGTTCGCTCATTATAGGCGTTTGGTAAACATTAAAATTAAATGCCATTTCAGCACTGCATACTGCACATCTGGTGATGGACGTCCTTCCAAAATGTATCAGCGCAAAAGAAAAAGAAGCAGGCAAAAATGCATACAAATTGATATACTTTATTTTCTCTTTTTTTTCATTACTATGAGAGTTACATAATTATTTCCTACAGTGTGGGCTGCATTTTACATAGTTTTACTATTGCGCAGCTAAAGCATTTCATTTTTAAAACAATATTGATAAAAGGATTAAATTCTTTTTTTTTATTTATTTAGGAATTGAATCCGGAACAAGATATATCGGAGAAAACAATAGAATCACCAGAATCACTTCTAGCCCAGCTAGGAACTTTTTTGAAAAAGGCTCGCCGGATTTGTAAATCGTGCATATTAAAATGCCCTTATCCAGATTTACTAAACAAATTATTGGTGTTAATTGAAGATGTAAAAGAAACAGAAATTTTAATTAATAATCGAGAGGTAAATTGTTAAGTTGTAATGTTGATTATTAACAATTATTGACTAATTAATAATTAATGTTTCTATTTAATTGATTTGAAGATTGACGAGACTCTCCCAGAAGAAAAAAAACGTTCCTCAGCCAAAGCTCTTTTACAAAGAAAACGGAAAGCTATTACGGATATTTTCAGAATATTAACTCAGCTAGGCCTGTCTTACAGAACTGGATTACTAACTTATGAACATAAAAATTTCAATTTCACCACACTTCCACCAATTAATATTAGTAGTTCTTTGAAACAGATAGATTCTAGGTGAAATATTTTATTTTATTTGTTATAAAATTTCTTTCATTATTTTTATTTCCCATTTTAATTACTATTTTATTCTTTTGGCTTTAACAGGAATGGTGATCAAGATTGGCTAATATCCTGGAATCAAATGGAAGAGTATTTCTACACTTCTATAGCGCTGTCTGCTCAGTTGAAATGTATATTACAGAAACCTCATCAAGATTTAGGTCCACATATTATTGAAAGAGTCAAGGGTTTCTCGTCGCACTATACGGTCAGATATAGTTTATTGTAAACATCTCATTCGCATGATTTTATTCTTACCGCGGTTTTCAACTTCGCATTGGGTGCTTTTCTTCAATAGTTGGAATTTTTATCAGTAGAGTCATTTTCCGTGGTAACCGGCTTCAATTTTTGTCAACGATATCGACCGGATACTTGATAGCATTACTGTGACGGTCGATGAGATTCCGAAATCAGTCAGGAAGAGCATAAATATACCTGATACGACGGATACAATTCTAGATAAAACATGTTCTAAACTGGAACCTCTATGTCGGATACGTAGAAAATCTAAAAATCAATTACAGTTTGATCTTGGAGATTTTTCGATTTTAGTTATGCTGATCATGTCTATCGGAAAGATTAAAAAAAAAAAGAAGTATTTTGTAGGTCAAAGACCAACAAAACCCTATATATTTCTAGGAAACCTTCAATTTTTATAATCCGATAGGATCTTAGTAATTGCTCATCAGTAATTTATTAAGATATTTTTTCTATTAGTACCTAAGTAATAAATTTTTCACTAAAATGACACCTATCAATTTAATATTTAAAAAATGGAATTTATATTCTTAATTATTATTGCAGAAATTGATTCAAGATATGAAGGTATCATTGTGTACCAATTCAGTAAACTTATTCCGTGTACGTTCTTTATTGATTCAATTAAAGAATGTTTTTCAAGATAACATTGGTATAATTCATAAAACGCTTCATCAGCAGAAGGTAAATTTATCACACCTTAAAATACTTGTGTACATTCTTCTGTTAAATTAGTGCGGATGATTTTAAAGTATGTATGCAGTAATTATGACTAATTTCTCAGTTGTAATATTTTATCGTTTTGCTTCTTCAATAGTTGTTATCTTATCTTCAGCCTGTATTTTAATTTATAATTTGGTCAACTAAAAAATTATGTTCAAGTTGAGTTTTTGTATATATAATATAATAGGAAAAAGTATTTTTTACTTGATCAAACTAAAAATTAAAATACAGGTTGAAGATGACAAATTAGTTTCGAAACCGTCCCTATTGAGATTGCAAAATAAAATGTTATAACTGAGGAGTTAGTCACAATTATTGTACCCATACTTGTGTTCATTTGAAACCCTTAATCTTTTTCTATAATATATAAAACTGATGCTCCAATCAATTTTTTTTTAGGAAACATTGAAGAACTGTTTGGATGAAATTATGTTTTGTGTTGGACAATTTAAAGATCTATTAAATATTTGTCCTGAACACGATATGAGAGAAGATGATTTAAAATCCATACCAATTATATTTCCTGAATTAGAAAATGATGGATTAATTAATGGATTTAAATATTGTAATTCATGGCAAGAAGTAAAAGACAAAATTGATTCTATTTTGAAATTGAGCAATCTTCAGAAAGAAAATCTAAAGAAATTTGAAAGAAATGAAACTTTTTATAAGAGCACTAATGAAAGTCCAACGCAAAAATATTGTGTAGATATTATTAAGAATAAAAGTTATTTTGAATTTATTAATAATGGTTATAATTTCTTAAAACAGATTAGCATTGATTTAGCGAAAATTGAAGAAACTTTTCAGTCGAAAGTTAATGATAAAGTTCTTTATAATCCGCTCACCATCAGCTTGAATATGTTAAAAGTAAAATTAGATCAAGAATTAAATATTTATAGACAATTACAATTTCCACAAGATGTTGATCGCGATAATTTCCACAATCAGAAACAAATCAATAATAAGATTGTTGAAGAATTTGAAAACATTATTGAAGTTATTTTACACAAATCTTTGATTATTATACAAAATATCTTTAAAAATTATGTGCAAAATACTGTTTCCACTGAGTCTCAGGAAGCTAATGTAGAACTAGCTAAGGAAATGGAAACGCAGTGCTTTTCAGATAATCATATTAAAGATAAAATTGTAGAAAATTTACTGGGCGATACTAAACAGCTCAATTTAGATGAATTAGCTGTTGAACTCCAAACTGTTTTTCACAAATTAGATAGCATTGACAATATACAGACCAGCTTAATTTGCCAAAGGTATGTTATTCATTCAAAAATGATATTCCTCACAAATTGGGATAACAATCATTAGTATAAATAATGTAGATACCCTAATAAAAAATTTTTAGCATAGCTTAATGTCTTATTTTTCTGTTTCTTTTGCCATGCAATTGCTTATGGCCTCTAATGTTATCAGAATTGGTTAGCTTCCTGGTAATTGGCTAGACGGTCATTATAAGTCTGTGCGGTTTTCACATTTCCCACTTTCGCATCCTACTGTCCAATAAGTGACTATTTACAGGCGTGACTGCAATACTTTTAAAATAGCTGAAAGTTTTTTATGCTAGTCATAGGTCCACTGTCAAGAAAACTTTAAGAATAAAGGCATCTAGGGTCTAGTATGCTTTCAAAGCACATTCTCCTTCTTTGTTTTTCTTGAAATATCTCATGTATGGCCGCATTTGATATAGTTTGGAAATATAATACCCCAGATTTTAGAAATTCCATTAAGTCCCACATTCAGTATACGAAATACCATCTTCTTCTATAAGCCAATTAAATAATATCATAGAGTGAAATTCATGTTCCAGACTTTAGTTATTCTACAGCAATAAAAGTGACACATCATTAATTCGTAGTTGTAATTTTAAATAATGACCATAAACTGTATTGTCTATTACATAGAAAACTACATGATTAATATTTTGAAATCTTCTATTTCAGACTTTTAATTAGCATATTTCCACATTTGGATCAACTTACGTCTTTAAGTCAATTTATTGTAATTGAACAAACTTCAGCCGTGAAAGTTTTGTCTAAGTTGCACACTTCGCTTTTATCACTTTTGGTCAATTTTTCACAAAACGTATGTTTATGTTTATTATGTATTTTATTACATATTTTTATTATTATGAATCAAATATGATACTTGTAAATCAGTTCTATACTACAAGTAGAGAGTTTTGTATTTTTTCTTCAGGGATACAATATTCCTGAAGGACTGCTTGATAGTGAAGAAGGTGAAGGAGAAGGTGCAAAAGGAGGTCTCGGATTAGGAGACGGAGAAGGTGAAAAAGATATATCAGATCAGATAGAGAGTCAAGATCAACTTGAAGATGCAAAAAAACCAGGAGAATATGATAACGAGGAACAGAAGGAATGTAAGGTAATACTATAATTGATTGAAAAGATAATTTTTCTGGTTCTCAATCCGTTGACAAATTTTCAAAACGGTAATATTGATTTTTAGGAAGAAGAGAAAGGTATAGAGATGGAAGAAGATATTGGTGGTAAGCTCCAGGACTTGGAAAAGAAAGGTGATGGGGATGAAGAAGAGGACGATGATGATAAAGAAGAACCAGATAAGGAAATGGGTGATACTGATAAAGGCGATGATATTCTTGATAAAGAAGTTCGTTGAAATCTTCATCACTTTTTAAAAAAACTTTATTTTCTTCTTTTTTTAAAGCGTGTCAACATTTACGGTCATTGTCGTCCGGAGCGTTCTGAGTACACTGCCAGCATCCAGACAGTGTTCTTTCGTTACAGACAACTTTGTCCATCACCAGACAAAATGTTTAACAAACTATTTAAATGCTTAAATAAAATTAATGGCTACGAATTTCAGATATGGGGAAGTGATTCAGAGGAAGAACCTGATGACGATAATAAAAAGCCAAAAGAAACACAAGGTACCACAGGCGCTGAAGAAACTGAAAAAGAAATGGGAGCCAGAGACGATGATGATAATCATTCTAACGAAGAAAAGGAGAATAAAGATGGCCAAAGAAAACCTAAACATGATGAAATTAATGAAGAAGCGGATGATGAAGAACAAGTTGATCCTTATCATAGTAAGTAATTAATGAAGCTAGTTTTCAGTTTTTTAATAAATTATTATGATCTTTTAAGTTTTCCCATGGTTATTTTCATGAAAAAGCACTTGAGTTTCCGGATTGAGACTGCGTCAGTGCTTTGCTAGAAACCGACAATTCGCCTATTTCAAGGTGTAACGACCCTGAAGAGGCAATCCAGTGTCGCAGTCTCAACTCAAGAGTTTCTCAGTTATTATTATATTTGATTATTAATCTTGTTAATTGTACTTGACCTTTTTTTTTTTAGATAAGAGACCTTTAACTCCTGAAATAGAACCTTTAAATCTTGAAGATGAAGAATTAAAACTTGACGATGATTTAAATATGGATAACGACGATGAAGAAGAAGATAATGAGAAAAATCCATTTGATATTGATGATATGAAAGGTAGGTTTTCAGTCTGTATCAAAACTTTTGTTGCAAATCATTTAAATAGATAGTTGGTTCGTTAGTGTCTGAATTTCTTTTCATTGGCTAGTTCATCAAGTTTGTGTAAGGATGTTGATTTCCTCTTTTAATATTATTATTATAACATACTACAAACTCAGTTAAGAATTTAATTATTTTAGATAAGATGCAAAATCAGGAAGAAACCGATGAAAATACTAAATCCGATAATGAGGAAAAGAATGAAAGCGCTAATGAGGAAGAAGAACCTATTGATATAAGCGACGATGAGGATCCTACTAAAGAGCCTCAGTTAAAAGATAATGAAGAACAAGGAATTGAAGAAGAGCCGGCTGTGGAACAATCAGGTATTTTTTGTCTTCTTTTTCTTGAATAAATTCCTGTACATTACTTTATTTGTTCTAGGAAGATTAAGTATTGCGATCTGTCCAATTTTTGAAGTTGAGTTTTTACCGGAAATACCTTTTGATGTCCACTGAGCAAGAAAAAAATGTTTTATCTGAATGTTTGCATGTGTGTCTGCGTGTGTTAATAAAATATCTCAAAAAAAAAACGAAGAATTTTAGAGAGCTCTTGGTATTCCATTTACTATCGTCATCTAACACGATGGTTTCGGGTTCAATCCATCCACCGGACGTGCGATTTCACTTAATGTTTTTTTTCGGTTGTTCACAATTTTCTTTAAACTTCCTATACTATCTTTACACATAAATGCTTATCATCTTTATTTGATACATTTTCCCAGGAAAATTAATTTTTTGAGGGTTCTGGGGGAAACAGTAGCATTAAACATTCCTCTGAAAGTACCACTTCAATAAGAGCATACAGTGCTCCTACCACTTACGTAATATTAATATAATATACATCAGAAGCACTGATATAAACTAACTACGCAGATATAAACCTATCACTTTTATTTGAAATTTTTCTGAAAAAGCAAATTTTAGGTAGCTTTGCATTAAATTTCCATCATAGTTTGGTTCAGTGTTATTGGCGTCCTCATTTAGACTTCAATAGTATCATTTTATGTTAGGACAAAGGAAATAAATTTGAAGTTTAAAGAAAATATTTCATTTTTTATATAATTGTATTAAGAGCAGTAAGAGAAAGTCGTGTGAATGTTTCACATCAGATTTTTCTTTGGGAGTAATTCGCATAATTTAAAAATTAAAACTCTGAATACATACTTATTAACATGTTAAAGCAATGCAAATTCTTAATTCTTTTTCGTAATTAAAATATCTTAAACGAAATTTCACTGTCTTTATTTGTTGGGCAAAAACCCCTTTATTAATTGAACATAATTTTAGATGAAGTTGATGAAAAAAAAGATGGCGAAGAATTAGAAAAAGAAGAAGCAGATGAAAATAAAATGGAGGAAAAATCAGCACCTGATACTATACCGAGCACTAGTTTTGCGGAGTCCAGTGAACAAAAGCTTGCCCAAGATCAGGTAACTTGCTGAAACACTTTTTATTGAGTGGGTTTAATAGTTCTATCTCTCAACAGATGACTATGAAAAAGTTCTCAGTAAATTCAAAGAATAATTCAAGTTGATCATTTGTTTTCTTGCGACCCTTTATTATACGATGATAATAAGGATTAATGTCTTCTTTTATAAGAATAGAAGACACTAATACTCTTATTTATTATTAGATACTTTTAATTTAAAAGTTGTTTAGTGTTGCTATGTTATGCGAAACAGTCTTGATTAGTTTATGTTAATTTCTTTTGAATATGAATCCTCAAGTAATGAATTTATTATTATTATTATTATTATTAACAACAGGTAACTGGCAATTCAAATGAATTGGAAACTACAGATTTAAGACCACAAGAAAGAATGGCCATGGGTGAAGAGAAAAGTGGTGAGGGAGCGGCCGACCAAGAAAATGTAAATATTGGCGGACAGAGTGGCGATATAGGTAAACAGCGGCAAACAGGAAGTAAACATCGCCAAGATAAAAGGCAAAGGCCTGGCCATAGTGATTTGGATCGTAGCTTAGGTAAGGTTATTTTTTCGGATGGTGAAAGAATAAAACTGGAAATTTCTAAAATCAGACTTGTTCATTTGACTAATGTCTTAATATGATGTGAATGATGACTGAAACATTTAGTGGTGAATTATTTTTATTATTGTTATCAAATTTAATCTTTTTTATAACTTTGTTGCTTTGACTTTACTTCCAATTAACATTGGGTCTATCCCATAATTTGTGGAATGTTTTAATTTGTCAAGAGAAGGGTGATAATTTGGTACAGATAAGGAATGGTCGGAATCCACGGCATTATGGGTAATATATGCCTTTAGAGATTATTTGTTCCACAATTAAAAAAAAAAGAAAAAAGACAGCTTTTCTTTCATGATTTATAGTATTATTCTATTTAGATTACATACCATTTATTTTTAGGTGAATTAAATGAACCTGCTTCGAAAAAATTGAAAGCAATCGATATTCCACGTCAAGATGAATTCGCAGAAGAATCTTCCAAAGAAGGTATCGATGAAGATCCAAATGCTGATCTTTACCAACATATCCATGAATCTAAAGGCAGTCTTCATGATACTCAAATAATTGATGCAGCTACAAAGGTTTATATATTTGTTTATTTTGTTACTTTCTTTTACTTATAGTAGTAAGAGGAAGTATTGCGATCGTGCCACATTTTCGAAATTGAGTTTTTACCGGAGTTTCTGAAGTCGCTGAGCCCAAAAAAGTGGTTTTTAGAAAATGGTCTGTGGGTGTGGATGTTTGTGGCAAGAATATCTCAAAAACGAAAAAGTTACAGGAAGCTCAAACTTGGTATTCCGTTTATGTTACTTCCACGCATCAGAACGAATATTTCGGGCAAAATCCATCAACCGGAAGTACCACTTTACTGAATGTTTTTTAAGTATTTTTATTTTTCTCGAAAACAGATCCAAAAATTTTCTTTAAACTTGGTATTTCCGCTACACATACCCACATCTACAACATTTATTTGTAATATTTCTCTGGGAAAATCCATTTAACATACTTTAGGGGGAGGTAGGTACTCTTAGGGGGAGCGGTAGGGTTATGGTTACCTCTAAAGTACTATTTCAGTATATTACACTATTTTATTTATTTATAGGAACAAGCTGAAAAACAGCCAGTTCTTAATAAAGAGGAAGAAGAGAGTGAAGAATTGAAACAAGATGATGAAATAATGGAGATAGACAGTGGTAATTAATAGCTTTTATATATATATGTATTAATTTTTTTTTACGACTCTCGCTATATTATAAATGGGAAATTAGAATTGTAATATATTTCACAATGAGTCACAATACTTTTTCTCTTTTTCTGACGTTTGATAGATGATTTGACAGAAGATAACAATGTGCCAAAACACCTGCCAGAAAAAATTACTAAAGATAATAATGATGAGGCTAAAGAAGGACAGCCAAATAAAACAGGAGATAAGACTGGTCAAGAAACTTCTGCAGAGGTATGAAACAGAGTTCCGCAACCTAAAGTACTAACCATAAACTTTTGATTAAACTTATGTTTAATATTTCATTAGTAAAAACTAAATACAAAGTTAAATTAAACAGTATATTATTTTTGAATTTATTAAATTCTCCACTAAGCTTCAGTTCTTATTAAATTGAAACAAAGAATTTTGTTATTTCCAACTATTTCTTCAAAAAACAAAACATCTTTTTCAAAAAACAAAACTAAAACTAATGAACCTTATTCAAAAATTAATTAAATAATTGAAATTAAATAATTTGTATTTTATCAAATATTTAATAATAATAATATTTTAGTTAAATAATTTGTATTTTATCAAATATTTAATAATAATAATATTTTAGTTAAATAATTTGTATTAAAATAATTAATTGGCGTGAACCTGTCGTACATGGCATGCCCAACCTTCCGGGGGGGGGGGCTCATCAAAATTCTGTGTCAATTGATGCAAACCGCTTGAAAATCCGTCCAGCCGATTTTGCAATATTAATGCATTTCACAAAAATTTGACACAAAATAGCTTACTTTTTTATTTATATACATAGAATAGATATATTATATATTAACTAATAATCTGATGACACATACTTTTTCCGTAAACATATCAAAGAATTTGTGAAGGCTTGCTGGTTATTAGGAATGAGTTCGTCTCGAAACCGATCTATAAAATAAAGAAATAAAATTGGGTGGAACAGTCCAAAAGAATATTTGTATTTTTAGTTGTATTTTTTTATTATTTTTATCAGCAAATATAGTTATTCAGTAATATTTATTTGTATCTATTTAATTATTTAGCGGATAATTTCTATATCAGGCCAATTCCGCTAGGTAAATATGTAAATTTCTTTCTTACCATCTCACGTTGATAAAACCATTTTTCCTTGAATCATATTACAGATCAAGAGTTATCAATAAATGAGAATTATTTTCCAAAAAAGGAGCTCTCTGATTACAGCAATCTTACATTACTTATGTTGTATTATTAGCCTGCTAATTAAAGCTTTTAATTTCTATGCCATTAAAAAACAGGTTGAAGGTGATTTTGTAGAAACCCAAGGAGTTCCTAGAGGTACCAGTAGTTCTTATCATACTAGACAAGAGGAATTGGATGCACAGTTCATCACGGAAGCTGAAATATTATCATTAAGAATAAATATTGAACAAGAACTTGCTTCTTGGAGTCAGGTACGGTAAATATAGTTAGCTCTTAATGTAAAAGACAGTATAAGTTCCCTAGTAATTATAAGAACGTTTTTAAAATATTAATAATTATTTATTAACTGTCTAGCCTCCAGATAGTGAAGAGGCCATAGCAGCATGGGAAAAATTATGTAGTGTTACATCAAACTTGGCCAAGGAACTTAGTGAGCAGCTAAGACTGGTTCTGGAACCAACCAATGCTTCTGGACTTAAAGGTGATTTTAGAACTGGTCGCCGGATAAATATGCGTAAGGTGAGTTATATTATGTATTTGATAATTATTACTTAATTTTGCCCAGTAATGGGTATAATTTTTTTTATAACAATTGCTATGCTTTGAAAAGATAAATGATAAATCTTCTTGCTAACTTCAGATTTTTTGTTTTGATTTTATCATTGGCTTTTGAGGTCAGGTCTATAAATTTAGAGGGTATTGTAATGCAATCTAATGTCAAAATTGAATTAGTTATCTTCTATCTCGAAAATCGATTTTATGTATTATATAATTTGAATTCAATGAATTTGTACCCCTATGAAAACAGGGTACAAATTTCAGGAAATCGTAATTGGGGAAATTTAATACTAAATAAATAGAATTATTAAATAACAAGAAATATTAAGCTGATAGTTCATGTCCATACATATTTTAATGTAGATCATGTTCACATACTCTTCAATGATTTTATATACGAGTATATTTAAATTAGTTTCTTCTTATATCGTTTTATAATTAAAAGGTGCTATCAAGTGAGTAACGATCTTATCCAAGAATGTTGTTGCTTCTCTTGTCATATTTTGGACATACCATTATGAAAGTTTGGTATATATATATATAATAACTGAATGTTCAAAATATGACATATAAAAGAGTATTTTTGGATAAGATCGTTACTTTCTTGGCAGCACCTACATACCTATATGAAATTACTGAACGAGTTTATGAACGTGAATTCAAAAGCTGTGAATTTCTTCCACATATTTAGTGAACAAATTATGCATTAACCTGGATTTTGTTTGACTAATTTCATAGGTAATACCGTACATCGCGAGTCAATTTAGAAAGGATAAAATATGGTTGAGAAGAACTAAACCATCGAAGAGGGAATATCAAATAATTCTTGCTGTTGACGACTCATCAAGTATGGCTGATAATCATTCTAAAGAGGTTTGAAAATAATTATTATTTGTCGTACGGCTAATATTTTATTTTGTTGTTGTTGATATTTCGTGTTAAAGAAAGGCCTAAAGATCCCCCCCCCCCACTCTGTTTACATTTCAACTGTTAGTGTCCACTTCTTACCTACAATTTTCTTGCATTTTTTTCATGTAGTTTCTGAAAGACACCAGAAACATGAACTTTTCCAAAGTAGAAAAGTTTTTTCTTTGACCTCTGCCAACCCATCATTTTTCTTATTGTTTTGTTTCTTTTAATTTTTCGTATCTTTCATTCTTGTAAGGATGTTTCAAAAAAATGTATTAGCTGTCCTTAGAGAAACTTATATTCTTTTCATAATTATAGACTAAAATAGAAACTTCATTTTTTGCAGCTTGCTTTTGAATCACTGGCGTTAGTAAGTAGAGCTTTGAATCTTTTGGAAGCTGGGGATTTAGGAGTGCTTAGTTTCGGAGAAACTATTAAGGTACTTCATCAGCTTGGTGATCCATTCAATGAATATAGTGGAGCTAAGTAAGAAAAAAAAATATTTTTTACTTCCTTGTTTATTACTTAACATACTTGAATGTTGTTATTTAAATAATCTTTTGGAAATTTTATACAGACTTCTTCAACAGTTCTCTTTTGATCAGAAGAAAACAAAAGTTGGTGCTTTAGTAGATTTTGCATCAGCGTTATTATTTCGTAGTATGAAACATACAAATGCTGATGTTGCCCAATTGTTGATCATAGTCTCAGATGGTAGAGGCGTCCTCTCTGAAGGTGAAGCCTCAGTAAGAGCCAGCGTACGAAAAGCTAAACTTCAAAATATTTTTATGGTTTTTGTTATCATTGATAATCCCGAATCTAAGGTGGGTGAAATTTTATTTATTTATTATTTATTTAATTTTTTGATACAAGTTATTTGGAGCATATAGTATTCATCCATTATAAAGCAGAAATAAATAAGAACTTCTTTGTACAATACCACATACAGATGCGTCTGGCTAGCCAGCGGCCTTTAAGGAGCATGGCACGATAGACCATGAAGGTCGCTGTGCCATGGACCCCTTCTATGAAAACAAAAAATTACAATTAACAAGAATGTTGATAAATATCATTCTTTTATTTTTTCAGAACTCAATCCTGGACATCAGGATGCCGCGCTTTAAGGATGGAAAGTTGTTAGAAATAACATCGTATATGGATAATTTTCCGTTTCCATTTTATCTAATTTTGAGGGATATAAACTTTCTACCTTGTGTCCTGAGTGATGCATTGAGACAATGGTTTGAGCTTGTCACAAATTTACAATAAATAAAAGAAATAGTCATTATCTTTCTTTAATTCTAATTTAAAGAAGTAATTAATTTCATTCATAAAATTGTAATTTAAAATTCCTTTGGTATCCATTCCCCCATGTATTATATAATTTATTAAGTGTACATAAATATTATTATTTTATATTTCAGTTTATAAACTTCGCCAATATGTTAATTGTAATTTTATTTTCTATGATAATAAATACATATACATCTATATATCTGAGAATAAATTTAGAATGCTATTTATTTTTTAAGTTTTATTATTTCCCGCTTAAGTTCTAACAAATCCTCGGAAACTATGACAGAATTATAAAATTTTCAAAAATTTAGATTATGATGCTGCTATAACACAATATAGAATAGAAGAATAGTCTGGGGGCAACTATCAGAAATCGGTTGTTAAATAAAAAATCTGGATGAAACTTTCTCCTACTTCAGTTTATAGACTTGGAAATGACAAAATACATTCACAAACGAATACATAAATTTTTTTTTATCTCCACAGTTTCAACTTCTTCAGTCGATGATATCTTCTGTTTCATTTTTAAATGCCATTTAATGGCCAGAAAGAATATAAGGAAGTAGTGAAACCAATTCTTGTGGCCAAATTGCAATTTTACTGTCCTTCTCCTATAATTAAATAAACTGATAAAATAATCAGAAATACAATATCGAAAATGCTAACATCTATCTATTTTTGCCCTCATCGAAATTAAAGCATTTTGAAATAAAGTTATGAAGAAATTTGGTGAGGATCGATCAAGAAAGAAACATTCAATTAGTCAACGTTTCGACAGAGTTTCCTGTCCTTATCAAAGCTTCTTTACCTTAGTTTACAGATTACTAATAGAATTTACTTCAAATTTCACACCGTAACAGTGTTTTCTGTGGTTGACCTATTTTGTTTAAAACTTTATTGTTAGGTCCCATTTTTGGATTTAAACTACATATCAAGCTTGATCTTTCTGCGATTTTTAATCCTTTTTGGAATTATGCTGACCTTTCGCTAAAAAACATTTTTTTCGAACCCAGGGGAACTCAAAACGCGTATTACCGTTGAAAACATTATATTGAAAATTTGACACAATCGCAATATTTATTACCACTTTACCAAGGTGTAAGAAAATGTAATATAATAATTATTCGTAAGGTTCAATAACATCCAAAGTAGTCCATAGGTTGGCCAAATTAATTATACTTACAAACTGGTAAACAATTCAAAATTAGAAATCAATACAATAAATATTTGGGCTAAAAAAAAACCTAATATTTACATTTTAAAGAACACTCAGCGCAAAAGAATGTTGCACTAAATTGTATCCTACAAACCCGTATTTTAGATACAGTAGTCACGCGAGCAACATACTTAAAATTAGTATTCTTTTTTTATTTAGAGTACTTAAAATAGTATTTTTATTTATTTCTCGGGTGGGATAGGGGTGGTAATAAAGTAGTTAAAATATATTGTACAGTAAAAACTTATGTTACAAACTAAAACTAAAAGTAAAAAAAAAGTATACGACATTAAATTTTATTTGAATTCTTGAAATTAATTTTTGCAAAATGAACTTAACAAATAAATAAATCTCCATAGATGGGCAGAAATTTTTGGAAAGATTTATTTAGTTAATTTTGATTTTCACTTCTCTTACTCACTGAAGAAGAGGGAGTAACACGTCTTTTTTTTTTTTAATATTAATCTTAAAAGGAATTATACAAATTGCTTTTCACTAGTAATACATTTTTTTGGGGCATTTCTGAGTGAGTATTTAGAAAATGAATGTAAAAAAAATGAACAGTCCTTTAATAATCCAGTAGATATGACCAATAATAATAGGATTTGACAGGAAGGTATTCGGTCAGAATCTGCTGACCTCAATGGCAACGTTACTCATTCCTCTTTCCTATCATTTTTTATGATCTTACTGATATAGCTTTCTCATTTAAATGAAATATTTTTCTGGGAAAATTGATTTTACTGTGTTCTGTGGATACTGCAACGTTAAATTTTTCTCTAACATCTCATTTCCCCCAAATATATTATATTTATTACTGAAATACCAAGTTTAACAAAAAATAAGTGAAATAAATGAAAAATTCAAATTTACTGAAAATATCTCTGAAAAGAGATAAGAATTTTCTCTAAAAGATCACTCATTTACACTTGGAAAATATAAATTGATTCATTTTTATTTGAAATATTTTTTGCATAAAAACTAACTTTTGGGAATTCATGCAGATCTATAATGTTATAAATAATACACTCACCTTTATCTCGAATGTTTGGTTTTGTTGGATTGACAGAAACGCTGCCTCTCACGGATTTTAGTCGCATTTAAATAACTCCTAGGTTCTGAAAAACCAGCAAATATTTAAATAGGTTTCCTATCGCCGACATTAAATGTAATCTTAATACTAAACGTTTATTTCAGAAGAAAAAATCTTTTATTTGGCCGGCAGCCTTACAGACAAAAAATATACATAAATAAATAAAATAATGTAAATAGTTTATATATTAAGTTACGGATTTGTTGTCTGCTGACAGAATATTATATGATCTGTGAGTACGTGTGCTCTAAGAGAGAGACGGAGAGAGAGAGAGAGAGAACAAAATATTTCAAAACGAAAAATCACAGTGAGCTCAAATTTGATATTCCATTTTGATGCCACCATTAGATCGTTTCTGAGGATTTCTGTCAAAATTCGTCAACCGGAAATGCGACTTTACTTTTTTGCGATTTTCTCGAAAACTGCTCCAACAATTTTCTTTAAAGCACTAATATTAATTACACAAATTTAGGCCCATCCCTTTTAATCTTATCAGTTTTTCAATGGGAAGTTGATTTTTACTCATTTCTGGAAGAGCTGAGATGGTTAATGTGCCCCGCCTTGTAGCCAATATAAATGAATTAAAGTTAATTCAGGATCTAATGAGAATATGAGAATTAAATATTTATTAACATGCCCGACCTTAAAGCAAGCTTTGTCAATCAGGAAGTTTTGTAATCAGCATCGGGTTGGTCAGAGTTTAAAACTAGATTTTTACATTATTTATAGGAATTTAGTTAGTTTATAAGGGAACTTATGAGAAAAAATTCGTGAACCATTTTTCCGGATATTCTAATTCCGGAATTTAAATTTATATAGTTACATTGTAAAGTGTTATTCTGTTCTATTTATATTGTAATGTAATAAGTAAAAATTAAATGACGTCAGAGTCATTGCAACATACAGATCTACCTGTACACACACCTTGTTTACTATTCTCTACAATTACTTTCAGCTTGAAGATATGCCAAATACGAAGGAAGATGTAAGTAAATCCTTCGGATAGCCCTTCTATTAAAAAAAAAAAAAAAAAAAAAACATTTGATTTCTTTAAATAATTTCCAAGCCAGGTTCTTATTATTTATTCAAAAATAAGAGATTGATTCAAATATATCTACATAAGAAAAACTCAAATGACATAATATTGTGAAACAGTGAGCAATAATTAGATGATTGCACCATATAAAATAGAGCTTTCATCTTTTTGCTGGTAAGAGAAAGTATTGCAATTATGTCAAATTTAAAATATAAATTAAAATTGTCACCGGAGACCGGATATACCTACATTTTTGAGGAGCCCGAAAAAGTTTTTTTTTTTAAATTGGCCCGTGTATGTCTGATTAGCATAACTCAAAAATATAGTAAGTAAACCGCAGAAATTTCTAACTTCATATTTCGTTTGTGTTAGCATGGGACTCGACAATAAGGTATTGATCAAAATGGCCAACCGGAAGTAGCAACTTTACTGTATAGTTTTTCATTTCAGTTGTTTGCGATTTTCTCGAAAATGGCTCCAACGATTTTCTTCAAACTAGGAATATTTACTACACATATAAAGAGCTACTGCAACTTTTATTTAAAACATTTCTTCGGGACAATTCATTTAAGAGGAGGGGTTTTGAGGGAAGGATGGCGTTATTTTTTCCTCTAAAGTATTATTTCAGTTTATTATATCATTCTATCATTAATTATTTAGTAATTACAATGAAATGTGATGACAAAAATTCAGGGTTTGAAGAGAATTTTTTTTTTTTTTTTTCAGTTTTTTCGACTTTCTCCATAAAGACACTAACGAATTTCATAGGGTATGTCCACATTGGTGCAACTTTCCTTTCAACAGAGGCATGCGTCGTAGCGCACGGTGCTGAATGAAAGGCATGCGTTATTGCATGCCTTACTGAAATGGAATAGGTATTTGTTTTCATGACGCAACCAACAGCGCACGTGAATCCAACTACTTGGATTTTCGTTCAACATTCTATGCGTCTTTTTAATCTCGCTACGTGCTGTGTTTACACTTGTATAGGTTATATTTATATAATTATTAATTTCAAATATTATTTAATTAGTTTTAATAATAATTTTATTATGTTATTTATAAAATTTATAAATTATATAATTTTATTTATATTATTATTATTATTTTGTTTAATGTTTAGAATAATTATTATTTTAATAATAATTTTATTATTAACTGTTAGTATTAAGCTATTGTTATTAATTAATAATAGCTCGACATGACTTCTGGTAGCATTGCAGATATGCTTTGCTTCGATACTGTACATAAATATGCCAAAGATGTTAGTAAATCCAGGTAGCGAGAAACCTCAACGTAATCAATAGCCTCATTTCAAAACGGGGAATAGCATCTCGAAAACGAGTGTTCTTCTTTGAAGTGATTGGCTCTTTCATTCTTAACAAGTTGTAAAACTTGTCCTTCGACATAAGTGTAAAATTTCGAAATACGCCTAAGTCAAGCCGAAGTTCTGTGACTAGTCCAATATTTCGTTTTCTGTAAAGTTGCTTTGTCCACAGGGCTTCTGCTTCTTTCTCTTTCGTGCACTTTTAAAAAACAGATAACCTGCACAAATAGCTAATGCCGCGTCTGAATCCATCGATAAAATGCACACTGAACAGATGATTAAGTGTGGACAACGAATTGAATGCCTCAAGAGGCATGCGTGACGCATGTTGAAATGGAAAGAGGAAGGGCAAGTTGAAAGGGGAGAGGAAAGCGCACAAGTGTGGACATACCCATAGGGAAGAGTATAATAGCTAAGAGGTTAGCGTACTAGACTCCCAGGGGGATCCGGGTTCGAGTCCAGCTGTGCTACCCTTAGATTTTTTCTTCCTAGGAGCCTCTACAGCTCACTGTCCGGTGTTGGACAGTGTTGTCGTAACGAGAGAACACTGTCAGGAGGCCGGCAGTGCACTGAGAAGCTTCCGGGCGCCAACAACGATAGATGTTGATGCGCCTTAAATTAAAGACAAAAAAAACGGATTTCAATAAACTTATTATACTAACCATCCATACAGGGACCTATCACTTTTGTTTGAATTAATTTTCCGAGTAAATTCATTTAAGGGGAAGGTTTTTGTGGGAGGAGTTAGGTTATGCTTTCCTCAAAAAAGTAGTTTTTAAAAAGGTTAGATTCTCCCATTCATGTAACTAAACATCTAGTATTATATTTTGAAGAGAATTAGTCACGTTATAACTATGTAAATCGCAGTAAGAGAAAGTTGTATGAGTGCTTCTTCACACCAGATTTTTTTCTACTTAGAACTTAATGTTATCTTTCCTTAAGGTTATGAAACTGCACTTGTATTGAAATGGCACTTTAGTGGGAACAGCAAATCCAGAAATCTGTACAAAATAAATTGAAATAAATGTTAAAAATCTGTTAAGATTTGGTAAGAAAATAAAGTTAGAATTACATAAAAATAAATATTCTTAGATACTACCATCGCATCTGACAGAAGGTTACGGTCAAAATCCATCAGCACATGAGGATTTTATTTTTAGTGGATGTTTTTAACGTAGAATACGTTTTTTGGTAAAAAGCAAACGAACGTTTTCTCATAGCAGGGTAGTGAGAGGGTAATGAGAGAAATTGGGGGGGGTGTAGGGAGTAATTTTTGGGACGGTTCTTAGATTGGTTGAAAACCGTAATAACGTATTCTACGCATGTTGCCACTGTCATGTGACAGATACCGTTTGAATTTTTTTTTTTTAAGGTTTTCGAGATTTTCTCGAAAACTGCTTCAACGATTTTCCTTAAACTTCTTATAGTATCTGCACAAACATAAATGCTTTTATTTGAAAAATTTTTTCTGGGAAAATGTTTTTTTGGGGGTTATGGGGAAGCAGAAACATTAAACTGTTCTCTAAGTACTCTTCAGTACAATTTATGGTTCTTTTACCTCCAAAATATAAAAATACATTACAGGCATTGTCAAATTGAAGGAAATCTGTTTCTTTTTTTTTTAATTTTCTCGAATTATTCCCAACTGGGAAATTTAATTGGAATGTTAACTTTACAGATAGAAACGTATCATGTTCAAGAGTTTGTTCGCAAAAACTGATTTTAGGATGGTTCTGAGGGATTACCACATTTAAACTGTTGCTCAAGCTTTATTAGTTGAAACAGAGGGCGCAGCCATACACTCAGGTATACATGATAACCTCTATAATCTTTTTTATGGCAAGCCGAGTTAAATTGTTTTGTACTTGTAACGAAAATTCATCCATGACATTATACATTCACATAGATTTTCTTTTCTCTTGTAGCAGTAACAGAATCTACAAATTAAAAAAGTGTTATCCAATTGAATGTTTATTTTTGATAGAGCATATACGCAGTTTCAAAAACCTAAATAACGCTCGGGTGTCCTTTTAAAATTAAACGCTTCAGTGTTGCCAAATTATTTGTATGTTTCAAAAAACAATTTCACAATACCTCCAAAAATATATTCACCTGATCTAGCAATTCTGTGTATGCGAAACTAATTATGCAAAAAAAAAAAACCTAGTGCGAAACACTCACACGACCTTACATGCAATTTACACAGATTTCAGTGAAAAATTTTTACTATATGTTTGCTTGTCTTCCAATTTTATATATCTATAGGAGAATCAGAACTTAATAATATGACTTTTTGAGGAAACCATATAGGTACATCCCCAGCGCCCAAAACTTCTTGAAATCGGAAAAAAATTTAATGGTGGCCTGTAAATGGAATATAAACATTTGAGCTGACTGTGATTTTTCATTTTTTTAAATTCCTCAACCACTTTACTGAATGTTTTTTTGCGATTTTCTTGAAAATGGCTTCAACGTATATTCTTTAGACTTGGCTACATCAACTACACATACAAAGATCAACAGCTTTTTATTCCGGGAAAATTCATTTAAGGGCCACTTTTTGGAGAGGGGTTTTCCTGTAAAGTGCTATTTCAGTTTATTACACAATTCTATCATCTAAATAATATTAATTAGAATCACATATGATGTCTTGACATTCCAAGTTTGAAGAAAATCGGATGCCTAGAAGTGCGTTTTTACTGAAAACTATTTTTCTGTTTTCTGCTATTTTCTCTAAAACGGCTCCAACGATTTTCGTATTTTTCGATTTTCGTAGATTTCCAACGGAACTAAGTATGTAAACTACACATATAAAGAGCTACAACTTTTATAAGAAATATTTCTCTGGATAAAGGACACTAAAGGGGGCTTTTGGGGGAGAGGGTGGGTTATGTTTTCTTAGTTGATTATACAATTCTACTATGTAAACAAAATTAATGAGTAATAAAGAGATTGCCAAAATTCCAAGTTTCAAGAAAATTAGTAAATCGGAAGTGGGTATTTACTGAACAGTTTTTGTGGGGCCGTTTTTCGAGAAAATCGCAAAATGGTGAAAAATCTATTCAGTAAAGTGGTACATCCGACTGAGGAATTTTGACAGACAACATACTGTCCAAATCCCATGGTGATAACCACATAAAATGGCATTTTTATACTTTCTGCGTTTCTTCGTTTTTGAGCCTTTTTGTTCACATATACAGACACGCGCATATACACAAACTGAAATGATGGTTTCGGTATAAATTCAAACGGAAATGGCCTGATTTTTTTCTTTCTCAGCTGTTCTTTTTTTTCTCGTTTTGCTCGTTAATCGTTACCTTAAACTATTACATTATGAAAAATGTGGTTAGACTTATTAGTACTTATATTTGAATCATTAGAACGCAGAAACTGATTGTATGAGAGGTTTTGAGAAAGCTGGAACATTAGGTTTCTCTCCAAAGTTCCTTTCGATATTTTTTATGGTATACCATCGCCAGTATAATATTTACGACCAATTTTAATAGTTATACTAAAATTCCAATTTTTTAGCAATTTGCCAAAGTATAATCGTCAGAACTGCATAGAGAGGGTCATGTGACGGTTTCCCACTTTTTTAAAGATGTATAAAGTGGAAGAACAGAATAATATTTTAGATTGGAAAACTAAACTGTACTCGAAGTTAAGACCATAATTCATAGCAAAATAAAATTATGCATATTTATTGTAAGCCTTTTTGTTAGCGATTAAAAAAAATAAAAATCTTTTAAACAATAATGCTCTATTATTTAATAAATGTTTTTAAAATAAGTAATGTTTCCACAATGAAAACAATAAAAGTCTTGCCTTTTTTTTTTTAACTTGTGTGTCTATGTGAGATATTAATAATGTTTGAAAGCTATTTCAGAGCATAAAAACCGTTTGGATTGTAAAATTTCTATTTTTAGTTGAACTAATTACACAATTTCTATAAGGTGGAGACTTCTTTTTATTTGTCTATTGTACTCATTTATATGACACAATTTTCAAATTTCTTAAAGTAATTAAAAACAACATAATATATGCTCCAATAATCTTTTATACATTATAATCCCCAAAATTTTATTGTAATGGTGGAGAGATAAAATGCAAACAGACTTCCAATCCAAACTTCCAAGACCAAAAAAAAAAAAAAAATCCAGTATGAAACACTCACACGCTTTCTCCTTCTCCTGTTTGTACAATTATATATAAAAAGGCAAATTTTCTTTAAACTCAAATTTTAATTTTCATTCTAACATAAATATAGTGATGTGGAGGCAATTTATAAAGTACCTTTCTACTAATATTGATACTAATAAGAAAGTGATTATATTGTGGCCCAGTAGAGCGCACCAAAAACACTGAACATCTGCCTAATATATTTGAAATTTAAACTATCTGAAAATCTAGTTTCAAATAAAAGTATTACGTTTCTATTTATGCAACAAGTATTCTATTTTTTTTTTTTTTTTTTTTTTTTTTAATAGTAAGAGTTTTCAGAAAATTCCAAAAAAACTCAAAAACCTATTCTGTAAAATCGCACTTCCGGTTAAGCAATTTTCTTCAAACTTGGAATTCTATCAATACTTCGAATGTATATTAATATTATGTGGTGGTAATAACATGTTATAATACTGAAGTAGTTCTTTAGAGGAAAGCAAAACGTTAGAATCCCAAAAGTTATAGTAAAATCAAATGTGTGTAGATAGTATATAAAGTTTAAAGAAAATCGTAAAAACTGAAAAAAAAAAAACCTTTCGGGTAAGTCGTACTGCCGGTTGACGGATTTTGCTCGAAATCATTGTGTCTGATACGATGGTAGTATCTAAACGGAATACCAAATTTGAGCTTCCTGTGACTTCATTTTTGAGATATTCTGCTACACAAACAGACCATTCGCATAAAAACATTTTGTTCGTATTGACCTCCAAACATGTATTTCCGGTGAGAACTCAATTTCGAAAACCTGAGAGACCGCAATATATCCAGCTACTAGGAATAAGAGAAAGTAAAAAAGACAAATTAAAAGGAAAGCTTAAAGCTTATTCTTCACTTCCTATAAGCCCATAAGTTCCAAGCCTGTTAAATTCCTCGCCTTTTGATCCCCACCATTAGCATTTCGACTTCCTACTGCTTATTTTTCAAAGATCCATATTGATATATTATAACCATTATACCAGGGAGTATGGGTCTTCTTTATCTCCTTGCGCCCCTTGGCTACTTTCATAAGCAATCCACACCACATGATCTAGCCGGTCTCTTTTCATCCCACCATTATACGCTACTACATCTGGTGCTCCGAATAGGTTCGTCAATTCTCTCGATTAGTTCACTTGTATTCTCTCCATTGTCTACTGTCATATTATCTTGCCAAATATCTTTTGCAGGACTTTTCTTTCCTTAGATCCCGAGAATGCATTCGTTTTCTTCTACCAGCATCAAAGTTTCACTAGCATATTTGACCCGCTGGACTGTTCACTGTCATGCAATCTATATTAGACAAGAGTCTAGGATCAACTTGTATCTGCTTTCTTCTTTGCCTCTTATTGGTTGATTTCGAGTCTATTGTTTCCTTCCAGCTTCTTCCAATTGTTGAAAAGTTCCATTTAGTAGAGCTGCTTTGGTTATTGTGATAATCTTCGCTTTGTACCTGAAATTCAAAAGGGAGTGATTCTGTACAAAAAAGTTGAGTATACATTTTCTATTCTTTTAGTATTTATTAATAATAATTTATTCTTTCTTTTTTTTCTACGCCATGACTTCGGCTAATTCAGCCATTTTACTTCGCACGGTTCTGTATAAAAAAGATGCACTGGCGACTGATGTTCGTTTAGTTGGATATCCAGAAAGAACGTGAGAAAACAATCTCGGACGTGAACAACCCCCGACATAATTAAAATATGATCGGTATGAATTAAAAATAAAATAATAAAATCCATTAATCTACTTACGAAAGCTTTGTCTTTAAAAGTTACATGACTAACATATAAACAAATGAAGTGGAGACAGTATAAGTAAAATAATTACAAAAATATGACAAATTATTATTTAAATGAAACATTGCCAATACTTTTTCAAATGTTTTCAGCAAGAAGTTGTAAATCATTATGCTCACAAATGATGTAACACTTTGACTAATTAAAATATTAACTTCAGATTTATTACTTTTCTACAGATTTTAAATAAAGTAAATGTAATAATCTCAAGCCTGATTTATTAATTAAAATAAATGAATTGTTGAAAAGTATTTAGCTTAATTCATAATATCAAAAGTTAATTAATAAAAAAATTGATGGAGATTTTAAAGTGTTGATTAAAAAAGTTTTGTGCATTCATAAAAATCTTTTAGGATGATATATACACAAAAAAGGTAAATTTATAATTTATTTTTCTTTACGTAATTTTTTTTTTCTCTTTTTTTTGGCAAAAGGTGAAGTATAAATTCTTAACATTCCTTTCTGCCAAGTGAGCGGCGCACATTGTTGGCACAAGACCAAATATTCTATAATCTCCCTTCAATAGAACGCACGAAGGGCGGACAGTGTAGTTTAGTTTTGGGCTCTCGTCGTATATTTAATTCATTCATATTGATGTCTCATGGACTGTGTGATTATTATTCCATTCAAAAGGTTAAACTAAATATGGAATTGTAATTTATATTGAATATCTATGATTATTATTATTATTATTAAAAGTGAAGCAAACAATGGCGAAGAGGAAATGGGAGAGAGGCAAAGAAAAAAGAGAGAGAGAGAGAGAGAGACTGAATGAAATACTTTTTCATATAATCAGTGCAAACAATCACACCATCTTTTGCATCCAACAAATTATAATATAATTTGTGGCCACCCAAACAAATTCATTATTTAACTAGACACTAATTTAGATAAATATCAATTATATCTATGCCAAAATCTTATTTTATTTGATTAAAAAGTATTAGCTTAATTTAAAAAAGAAAAATTATATGAAACGCTCATATCACGTTCTGTAATTGACATATTTATTTTTGGTCATGACATTTGTATAAAACATTCAAGAAGTAATTACTTCAAAACTTGGACATTCAAAAAAATTAAGTTGAAAGAAACTCGTTGGAATGTTTTTAATGGGAATGTCGCAGAAACCTAAAAAAAAAAAAAAAATGTAATCCTTATTAATATAAATAATAATAGAATCCTATAATATAAAGAAAAGGCCTGAAATAGAGGAAAGCCTGACTTTACCTCTTACCAAAATCATTCATAAAATGAATTTTCAAAATATTTCGAATAAAACTTGTAGCTCTATATGTATGTAGTTGATCTATCAAGTTTAAAGAAAATTATTGGGATCGTTTTCGAAAAAATTGCGCAAAAACTAAAAAATCCCGTCAATAAAATGGTACCAGATTTTGACGGAAACCATATTCCCAGAATCCTCGACAAAACTGAACAATGAAATATCAAGAGTTTGAAATATCTGCGATTTCCCAGTATTAATCACAAACATACAACACATCCAGCCAATGATTACAAAAAAAAAAATTTGACTTAGAGGACAAAAAAATGTATTTCCGGTGATCTCGAGAATTTGACATTTTTTATTTATTTTTTGGCTACGCCCTGCCGGGTAGCTTTTTTAGCCATTCGGCTCCTAGCAGCCCAGTATAACTTATATTTATTAAAATGACAATTGTTACTTATGTCCTGCAAGGCAGGAATGAGTCCAAATGAGAGGAGACCATTTGCTCTTGGTCACATAGAGGGCATAGTGGTGAGTTGACGACACCTATTCTATACAGATGGCCTTGCAGGTAGTCGTGACGAGTAAGTAGTCTAAATTCGAGAATTTTACATGATGGAATACTTCCTTTTACTGGCAAATAAGAGAAAAAAAGAAGTAAAACCACAGGAACTATTTTCGATAAGGAAAACATAAAAAAAAGAAGTAAAAATTAATTGCTGAATAGGTGATCGGGTCGAAATACTAATAATGTCTTAGATTTTATCCGCCAGAGTGTGCTTCTTTGTTAATTCAAATCGGCCTTGGATTTTCCTCTATAGTCTCCATTATTGAATCTTCAAAATTGGAGTCTACGTCTCTCACAAAAAAATCTGAACAACTCTTGTGGAAGGAATAAAATTAAAGGAAATCTTATTGCCGGATTTTCTATGTCAAATTTTCGATGTCGGTTTTTCACCGGAAATACACGTTTTGAGGTCTCTTGAGCCCAAAAAAGGGTTTTTATACAATGGTGTGCGTCTGTGTGTGTATGTAAACAGCATAGCTCAAAAAGGAAAAATCGCAGAAAGTTCAAACTTGATATTCCGTTTGGATATCACCGTGGGATCCGTCATTAACTTATCTGTCTTACTTCCTCGAGCGGAAGTACCACTTTACTGAATGTTTTCTTCACTTTTTTGCGATTTTCTCAAAAATGGTTCCAACTATTTTCTTTTTACTCCGTACACTATCTACACACATAAATACCTATCACTTTTATTTGAAAGATTTTTCCAGGAAAATTCATTTAAATGGGCTTTTGGGAGAGGGGTGGAGTTGGGTTTTCCTCTAAAGTGCTATTCCAGTTTATTACACAATTCTATTATCCTAATATTATTAATTTAAATTAAATATGTATTTGTAATAATACCTTTCTCGGGTAAAGTAATTTAAGGCCGCTTGGGGGGTTTCCTAAGTGCTATCTTATACAATTGACTATACAATTCTACCATCTAAACAAAATTAATTAGATATAAATAGATTGCCAGAATTCCTAGTTGGTTGTGTCAAACCGGAAGTGCGTTTTTACTGAACATTTTTTTTCAGTTTTCGCAATTTTCTCCGTAAAAAACCGACGAATTTCATTAAATTTGATTTTTCTAACTATAAAATTTGTCAATTAAACTTTCATAAACTACAGTAAGAGAAAGTCGTATGAGTGTTTCACACCAGATTTTTTTTTTAAATGTAATATTGCTACTAAAACAGCTAGTGTTGATCAATGTTTATTAATATATATATATATATTGAAATTCATTTCATTTCAGTAATATATAGTATTTACTTTCCTTTTTTTTCTTACAAAAGTATGGAATAGATAGCGAAATGGAGGGGAGCATTACTATGTAGGTAGGTGTATGTGCGTGCGTGTCGGTGTCTCGCTAAAGTAACCAAAGAGGAATGTGGGAACATTCTTGGCATGAAGATCCACAACGTGTCAGTGTTTACCCAGCATCCAAACAGGCAAGTGGTGAAGTCCACACTCGACAGCTGGCAATAAGTTTTGTGTACATTTAAGGTACCACACTAATCTTATTAACCAACAGTCAGTTTTTGATTTAGAAAAAATCTTCATGCACTACGAAATTTTTATAAGACAATAATCTACAACTCTAGGGACCTACTTATTTAAATAATGGGAACTGCTAACATAAACGAATTAAATTCTAAAAGTGAAAATAAATTTGCTACTAACTGGAATGGAAGTTCTAGCATGTAAGAAATTATTTTTCCCAACTACATGATTAAAAAATATAAATAAAAAATACAGTTTCAATTGAATTTATTACATTTCTTTTTAGGTTTTCAATAACTGAAATAAATCCCCACTTACTATTATGCGGTGCATCAATGTTAAATGATAATAGTCTTTCAAAACTGGACATTACTTGCATAGTATCCGCTTCTCCAGAACTTCCAATAATTCCAGTACCATCATCTGTTAAACTACATCATGCCGTTAATGTCATGGATTCTGTTGAAAGTGATTTGAGTGCGCATTTTGATCCTGTTGCAGACATTATACATCAAGTATGGTCAAAATAAAAATATTCTAATATTTTCAGAAATAATCTTGCCAAGCATGTGATTTTTTTTTTTTTTTTACTAACAAGGAATTCTTGTTTAAATGTTTCAAATAACAATGTTCTGTTTCTTCAGTTATTAATAACTGAATATGACTCAGCTAATAGCAATGTGAAAAATTGTATACTAGAAATGTAAGTAAATGTTAGTAACATGTATTGGAAGTTGCACGCTTGCAACAGCTGTATGAGGAAAGTTTGTCAGTTGAAAATGAGAATTGTAAGGAAAATCAATGCAATATTTCACATCATTTTCTTCCGATAAAAAGGAGCAGTATTACAGTATCTTGAAAGAATATATGCGGCTCTATTTTAGTGTTGGCCGCTTTTGAGCCTCTAATGTATAAAATGATTTATATTGCTCCTCTGACTTTTCTTACAATTTTCAACTCACTATCAATAATATTTCATTATATACTAATATCTAAAAATCACAAAGGATCTTTAGGCAGATCTGAATTTTCTAGTATGCATTCTCAGTGGTTAAAGCACGCCCTCCAGCTTCGTCCCTCTAAGGAAGTCTAGTGTGGTGAATGTGAGATGGAGAGAATTAGAGAGAATAAGAATGATGAGAAATAAACTTGTAGATGTACTGAACACTGATATAATCAATAGAAACACAAACTGCAAGGACTTTACACTGTTGAATGATATTAGAGAATAAGGAACCGAGAGAATAGTTAAGAGAGAGATAGACTGGCTGAGAATAGAAAATAGAATGATGCTGACTGACTGGTGTCTATGACTGTTGTGAAATTGTCCTCCCTTTTACTATACACATATATATAGTTCTCCCTCCCTAGTTTGGCCTAGCTATATTTGATTTTTCGTTCTTCGGAACCTATGAATCTTTAATGGTTCGGATCGTTCTTCGGATTCTACAAATCTTTAATGATTCGAATCCCATTACAGAAGCAATGCTGAAAGCGGCTCTGTCATGAAGCTCATATCTTCAGGGTTGCCCACCCCAACTGAAGAAACCTTGACCTCAGCAGGCCGGCACACTCGCAAATAATGTGCACCAGGGTTTCTTCCCCGGGCGTACATTCTGTATATATGGGTTGTCTGTAAGCAGAAACTGGTGCATGTGCCTATTCAGCCTGCAATGCCTGTTACTATACACACTATTGTCCTTATAACCTTCCGGCTAAGGTTCAGTAAATCCCTGGTGAATATAGGCGAATGATCTTCATCAACTAAAAAATACTAATTAAAAAAACTTCCTGAAAAAAGCAGGAAGAACGATTAATGTGAGTCAGGGCTGCAATAGCAGTGATTATTGAAGAGCCAATTACTTATTCCTTTACCGGTAGTTAATGAACCGTTCTGATATTATTTTGAAAGAAAAAAACATCAAATAGTAATAACTGCAACTGTACCGGATCTAAAAATAATTTTTTTGTAATTTGTTATACAATATACTGTTAAACGGAATACGCCAAACATTTGAAAACAACAATCACGTTAAGAAAAAGCAAGTAAATAAGACAGAGTAAGAAAGGTTACAATGCTATTTCAATCGTTTATTGATAAATAAAATATTCCTTTTACTTTGTATTTGATTTAAAAAAGAAAAGTTTCTGAATCACTTAGTTTAGGTGAAAAAATATTTATATTGATATCAATCACTATCAAAATGAACTGCTAATAAATTTGTTTCATCACCTGAAAATGAGCTTCTGTAATTCGTAACGTTACTCTTAATAGAAATAGATTCAAATGTCTTCTATTAGTTACTTAAATTCAACTCTTTCTTCTTTTTATCACTAGAATATTCAAAGTTATTCAGAAAATCCGTTAACAATTTCAGTTGGTTTCTTTAGGTCATTTATAAATACTGATACTATTCTAATCGATAAATGAATTCACTAAATTCCTCATGCTTAGTGAATGCAATGCCAATATGCGTTGGATTAGTGGCTAGCGTACTTACCTTTGGTGCGAAAATTCAAGTCGGTTCCCGTGAAAACGGTGTTAACCCAGCATCGTAAGATGGGGATGCACACCCCATTAATATGGCCGTCCAGCAAGTCTCTTGGCATTTCGCATGGGCTGTTGCGTTAAAGGTTTTTTTTTTTTTAATGGTATTCAATTCGTCAGGCCTTAATATTATAATGAGATATTTGTATGGCAATGGCCAGAGGAGTTTTTTAAAGGAAAAGAATTCTTTGCTGCTCTACGTTTCGGGTACCATTGGTGCCATTCTTCAGGAGCTCTTTAGGGTATGAGAGGAGTGTACGTTGAGAATGTTGAGATTGAAACAATTTTTCAAAAGTTTTTTTTTGCAATGCTACTATTTTCCTCTCAGTGGACTGGGGGAAAGAGAGAATTAGGAATATTTTTTGTAATCTATCGGGACGTATATATTTTGATACTGAAACCATTTTTCCCAACATTGCAGCCCAATATTATTCCTTAAGATTTTGTTAAAATTTTGCTTATGCGTAACTCTGTTTACAATTTGTTATTTTTACTAACACTCATAAAAAATAATATTTGTCAGATTTATTACATCACATAACTTTCTCATTTGCTACAGATAGAAAAGGAAGGTGGAAAAACGTTAGTTCACTGTTTGGCAGGGGTTAGCAGATCTGTATCACTTTGTATTGGATACCTTATGAAACATAAAGGAATGGCATTATCCGAAGCTTTTCACCATATACACTCAAGACGACCGTGTATCCGTCCAAATAATGGCTTTTTCAGTCAGTTGATCAATTATGAAAAACAACTTACGGGTTCAACAACTGTAGAAATGGTTTACAATTCTGGTGCAAAAGGGTTAATTCCGGATGTCTATGTACCGGATTATTACAATACAGCAAGATATATTAGCCGATCACATGGTATTAAATAAAGTTATCAAAACAGATGAAACGTTTCAACAAAAAAGGAGAGAAGGCTGAAGAATTAAATATTTATAATTTTAACACTAAGAGTAATAAATTTTAATACTATTTGAAACATCTGTTAATATAAAAAAATCTAGGAAGGAAACACAAACATGTCTTTCTCTTATTGCAGCTTGCAGTGTTTAAACAGACAAATTTTCTATATTCTTGCAATTTTCATTATTTACTTAACCTTAAAAAAGATACATCTACCTGTGCATAGTTTAGCATACTAAATTTTAAAAGAATCGCTGAGAAATTGGTGAAAACTTTAACTCTTTTCAGTAAAAAAAAAAAATACATCAGAAAAATATATATGTTTGTATAAAAATGTATGTTATATATGTTTGGATTCTCCGCATTATTTCATTTTTCAATTGTACTGGTTCACACATTACATCCTCACTGTATAAACAATCATTTTATTACAAACCAATTTTTCGTGTTCAGGGGGCCCTCAAAACATGTATTCCGGTCCAATTTGGTTTGACTGTCAGTCTGTGATAGTATTGTGCGTATTTATGGTCACAATAACTGAAAAAGGAACCAGTAGGAAATCAAACAATAAGACTTTTGGTCAAAATCGTCTAACTGGATGTATATATAACTTTACGCAATGCATTTTCCGATTATTCCCAATTTAGGCATCAACTATTTAATTTTAAATTTCTTTTAAAATTAATAATAATTAAAAAAAATATTTTCAAATAACGTTGAACTTTTTTTTATAAAATACCTGTTATTTACATTCTAAGTATTTTTCATCTAATAATAATTAAATGTGTTGCGAAAATTCCGAAACTAAGAAAATCGGAAGTATCATTTTCTTTTAAGTTATGTATTTCCAATTTTCACGAAAACGGCTCCAAATATTTCCTTAAGCTTCGTATATTAGTACGTATATAAAGGTCTATCTTTTTTTTATTATTATTTGAAACGTTTTCCGGAAAAAAAAAACGAGAAAAATTATTTTATTGAGGTATTGAAACTGTGACCAAACTTTTCTCTAATCATTGCACAGTCCCTCTTTTCACAAAATATTCTCACGTTTGAACAAAAAATGTGACAAATGGAAGATGTCAGTAAGAGAAAGAAAGATGAGTGATTCATTCCAGATTTTTAATTTGAATAAATTTTGAAATCTTCAACAGAAAGTGAACATTCCAAGATTTCAATTTTATAATTCCAAATCAATCTGCACTACTAAAATGATAGAACAGACAGGAATCTTTTCAAGTCATGTTTTAAGCCATTTATGTATGTATAACATTCCAGTACATATTGTATACTTAATTTTTTTTTTAACTTCTTGTATTTTTTACTAATAACCAATAATAAAATTGGCTTCTTTTTAATAAGGTTATATTAAAAAAAAATAAATTACATGTGTGCTCAATTAAAAAGTAACCTTTTAGAACCTATTATAAAAGTAACCTTTTAATAAATGTATTAAAAAGTTTTATTAAGAAAATAACTGATTTGATCAATACCATTTTTTCAATAAAATGTTTGTTTTTTTATAACTTTGAATAAATAACTAGTACAAATTAATAATTTATTATCTTTCATAAATTTCCAATTTCATCAACAAAAAAAATTATGCAACTGCTTAATTTCTTTCTGGCACTGCGTCACCTACTTTCATTGTATGTTTCTGATAATCCGCACTCAAGTAAGTACCGTCTGTATAAATGCACCTTCAGAAAGGATTTAGCTTAATCACTATATAAAAGTAAAGGGATGATGGAAACGCCACAAAAATTTCGTCATAATCATTATATACTGAATATATTCGAACGTGCTTTACTTTTAAAGCTGACATTTTAATACTTCCGATCGGGGTCGGTTTATTTATTTATAGATGACATTTTGACTGAGTTGCTTACACCATTGTTCAAAGTTTACAGGGAAATACATTTAAGTCCAAAAACGGAATGATTGTTAAATCTATGAAATGTGTTAATAAAATAATGTTAAAAACAATAATAATATTTAACCCATGCGGAGGACCCGAGTCCAGCTGAGCTGATCTTAGATTTTCTCTCCTAGGAGCCTCTTACAGCTCACTGTCGGTGATGGGCAGTGTTGTCTGTAAGAGAGAACACTGTCCGGAGGCCGGCAGTGTTTATTATATATATATATATATATATATATATGTAGAGAGAGAGAGAAAATGTTTCAAGAAGAGTTGAGTAATTATAAACTTCAAAATACATAAAATAAAATTAATACAAGAATCTAAATGTTTCCTCAAATTATCAATTTTGAAGAATATGTCACCAAATGTGGGAAACTGTAATTTAAACTTTTTGATATCACAATGAATTTTAAACTATAGTTTACAACTAGTTTTATACCAATAAATAAGAGAAAGTAAAACTTAGTTGTAGATTGTCTACACTTTCAAAACTTCATTTCAGAATTTGTATTAAAAAAAAAAAATATCTTGTATAAAAAAGGCATGCTTATTAGTTTCATGTTTGTCATTTAACGGAAATAAATTGTTTTGAAAAGTTAACAAAGTTACAAAAAAGTATCTCTCTGAGGAGCAACTTTTTTGAAACGGACGGATATGTTTTATTATTAATTTAAATTTTTTCACTTTTATGGGAAATGTATTCTTTTTTTTTATCAGTTTAATAAAAAATATATATGGTATATTAATAAAAAAATTAAAATGGAAGTCCTTGGCCTTATGAGGTCATATTTTATTTAATTATAGCAAGCAGTAAAATTGACATAAGGTTATTTTTTTAATCTCACCCTTGTTTTAAGAAGGCTTGAGCCAACCTTCACCAGGTGCCAGCACACAAAAAATACATTCTATATTTATTTAAGGACAAGAGGTGAATGACAAAAAATATATTTAAGTCGTAATAAAGTATTTATTTAAAAATGCAAAATGAGTAGCTGTTTTATTTATAATGCGGTATCTTTTAAAACTAAAAGTTTGTAATCTATAACTGCGTACAGATACGCTATTAAATTTGGCAAATGAATCGATATAATTATAAAAGTGTTTTCATTTTTATATCGAGAGCATAATAATTAAGAATATCACCTCCTTCTTTTTAATGTATTCATCGGCTTCTATACATTTCAATCAAAAGTGCATTCAAAAACCAATAAATCATATTTGAAAAAATAAATTCATAATTTACATGAAAATAACTATATTAACGTTTCAATGAAAGCAGAAATTATCGTTATTGAAAATTCAGAAGTAAATAAAATGTTTGTTATCTGAGATTTACTCCGTGTTATTTTTACATTCTCTTCCTGCTGCAAGAGGATGTATTGCGATAGTGTCAAACTTACGAAATTAAGTTTTTACAGAAAATAGTTCATCAGGATTCCTTGGATATGAAAATCATATTTAACGAATAGTCTTTATATGAGTAAGTGAGAATTTGTCTTTGTGGGTGAAAATAAAATATCTGTAAATCGCTGAAATTTCATTTATCTGAATTTTTTTTTTTAGGAATATTGACTATTTGGGGATTCTAGGAAACAGATATTAGGCTTTTCTGTTAAGTACCTCTTCAGATGATGTTTCTAACATCTATATATATAATATTGTAGCATATTAAATTCATTGCAAAAATTTGAAGAAAAATCGGTGAGATTTTACAGAGTGAATTTCGGAATTTTCTCTTCTTATTAAAAAAAAAAAAAAACTTCCGATTGCTAACTCAAATTTTTCCTTTCACTCAGGAGAAACAAATTTCAGGAATCACTGAATTCACGAGGATTCTCTGGAGCTTTGAGATTAGCTCTAGAATCTGATGTGTAGTTTTAAGTACACAATTTTTTTTTTTTTTTCACTGTCTGCATCTAGGTAATCTCTCATTTTTATTGTACTTATAACAAGAACGTTTCACACTAGTGGTAAAAATCCGGACAGATAATCCGATCCAGTATTTTACCAACATATTCATACTAATCAAAATTAAATAAGAGAATTCAAAGACTTCCTTTCACTCAAAGTAGTAATAATATCCTACACCAATCACACTTTAATATAAATTTAATTGAGGACAATGTATCGAGAGAGTGAGAGCAGATTCTCGATAATAAGACATAGAATTTTTACTTTTCTCTTCGTTCTTTCTTATGTTTCCTATCTCTATCACATTTCGATCCAGTATTTATTTTTTGGGATAAGTCAAATATTTTGTTTAATTGAAATCATCCCCATGGGAGGAAATTGACTTACGGGCATCCCAGTAAGAACAACATCCAACCTGACACATATACACAATATCTGCAAGGGTTGTTGATGTGTGCAAATACTTGGTTATAGCGTAATCGTAGGCAAACTCTCGTTCTGCATCATACGATATTCAAATTTACCTACTGTATGATGGCCGCATTTTATATACAAAGACTCGACACTCAAGTGAGCTGCAATAGATCGTTTTTGATGTAATGAATTGCAATCTTCACACTTTGGGATTCTGCATCCCTTTTATGGCCATCGGGTTCAGGTTTTACAACATCTAACTGAAACCACACTCACTAAACTCACGCCCAACTCTGAACTCAGGAGCGATAATAGTCATGATCGCTAGCAGAATAGACCGCAGCAATTAACGACTTGACTTGATCGAATTGCTTATGTGAACTTTCTCATTGAATTATAAACGCACATTATTAGCTGGTCCCTAAAGTTGAAGCAATGAAGTTGATTACTGAAATATTATAAAAAAAAAAAATAATAATATTTAGATTAATCAATCTTGACTGCCGTCTCTGCCATTAAACTATTTTCATCGATTACAATTGATAACAAACTCCTGCATAAAATCTGAATTTAGGAGGGCACTTTCTTTGAATGGATTAAATAGAACTTTTCTACACTGTTTTTCCAAATAACTCAGAATTTTATCAGTAAAAAAATAAGGATGCTAAGATGGACAAAGTAAATCACTGATGATTACATTGGGAATCTAAAACAATTAACATTATACAAAAAAATCTATAAATTTGGCGCAGTTAATAATCAATTATTGTAACATCTTTAATTCATAAATTTGTTTTTTACCAACATAAGCCATGTTAAATGAAAAAGCAAATAAAGAATGTTTTGATGAAATAAACCTATCTAATCATTTCATAATTGCAAATGCTTGAAAACAGCTGTTTTTTTTTAAAGAACTTCAAAAAACAATTTATTTAAACATATAGTTACAAAAACTCACCAGTAATTAATTTAAATAACTAGTTAATTCATAAGAGTTGTCTATTTTTCGATACAGAAAAGGCACTAGCAACAATTAGTTTCTTTTAATTCTAGGAAAGTTGCTGATATAGTACTTTGTTAAAATTAAAGTAATTAAATAAATAAAACTATTATAACAATTTAATCGTTATGATATAATTTAGGACTCATTGCTGATGCTGGGTAAGTGCGACGTTTATCAGAACCATATGGATTCAGGTGTTCTCTCGTATGGTAGCGCATTTCAATAACTTTATCAAAAAACCGACTCAATATAACGGATGAACTACTCCCCGGCGATAATGATCTCGGGTCCCTGGAATTCTTTATTTAAAAAAAGAAAAATTAAAAGGATATTTGTACATATTTTTGCAATAAAGAAATAAAAACAAAAATACATACCAAGTAAATTTTATCAGCACCCCATTCTTGAGCTACATCCAAACTTAGTTTTTCATGAAGACGATTCTCTCCAGCCAAATCTAGTTTAGTTCCAATTACAAGCATTGGAAACTGCACGTTACAATTTATATAATACATTTTCTAAACAATATAATTTTTTTTATAAAAATACTGACATGAGCACATGATAATTTTCATTAAATATTTCTATTTCATTTGAGTTTATAAGGTTTCTTAATTTTAACATAAAATAAATTTTGGGTTTAGCTTATCAATAAGCAAGCTCTAACTCACGACTATTCACTCACTTACACTTTGCAGACAAAAATTCAATGCACAAATTCTGACACGTAAAGGCGCTGACAGATTTTTTAGTTGATGAGGATTTGGATTTAGATCCACTGACTCTACATGATAACATATAACAGTTTCTCTCAAATAGTTAATAATATTGTTTTAATAAAATATTTGAAATAATTAAAAAAAGTATCTTTTCCTTTTATGGAGTATTCCATTACTAGATATAAATATTTAGAGGAGTACAACAAGCCTATAAAAGATAGGCTACGAAGAAAATATGTCAGCATTTGTATAAACCCAAATTCTCAACCCTAAACAATTCTCACTCAACAATTTTATATATTATATAAAACATTTATGATTTTAAACATATGATTATTAAATGATTGATATGATCATTTTCGATTGATCATATTTATCCAATGATTGATATGATTAATATGATCATTTTAAACATATATATATATATATATAATCATATGTCCCCATATATATATATATGATTAGACTGAAAAAACGGGGAGGGCAAAGCGTCATTCCACTGCGACCTACATTGAGAGATCTATTGCGGATATATATACAGGATGAGCTATAACGAGTGTAAAAAAACTTTATGAACTAGTTGGGAAAATTTTGATAAAAAAGGTTATATGAACATAGTTTCCATTTCGATCAATTACAGAACTTGTTCTCAAAGTTTTATCATTTATATCTATTTTCCAATAAAAAAAAAAACAAACAAAACCGTCAGCAATTGTTATTCAAAAACAAAACACAGTCATCTGTAAACAACAATTTTGTATTTGTGCAGAATTTAGAGGAAAATGGAGAGCTTCGGAGCAGCTGAATATGCTGATATTGTGTTCATGCATCAAGAGAATACCAACGGAGATTGCCAAGTAGAAGACAAACTTCCCTTAGGGTATGCGGCCTTATGTTCCAGAGGTTTCAAGAGACAGGAACAACTGCTGTACATAATAATGGTGGCAATTAACGGAGAGGTAATATTTGCAATGAAGAAAATGCAATGAACACATCGGGGCAATGCGCCTTTCATCGAACTTTGTATGGTGGACACTACCCCGTAAGAGCTGCATCCCTTTCATGTCCATCGGGTTCAGGTTTTACAACCAGAAGATTATGCCCAACCTGTCGAGTTTTGCACCTGGATGCTACATCGTCGCCAAAGATGCAGACGTTTTGTCTAGTGTTGTGAGACTTAATTTACGAGAGCTTGTATCAATAACTACCATAACTATCATCTATAGTCTCACAAAATCCACATGCCGTGCAATAGTCCGATTTCACATCGCTTTAGTATTCATTTTCAATCTCAATTACTTGGAATAGAAGCTTTACTTAATAGACTAAATTCTGATGGATATGTAAGTTTCCCAAATGAAAAGCTTCACTTGACTTTTCATGAAACGGTTAGTTTTTTTTTGTTTTTTTTTTTGAAGGGGGGCCGATGCACTGCAACCTTCCGATCTATTGTGCTATGCCCCCTGGGTGCCGCAGGCTTGCCCACAGCACCCGAGCAGATGTCCCAGCTGAACATTCGTTCTACAAAACCTCCATCAGGTTGAGATCCCTGAGGAATCCCAATACCCTGACAGGCTCTAGAGAGGGTATATCCCCCTCCTCCACCTGTAGCTACCCAGGTTCTTGAATCTTCTCTGAGTGGCAGCCTGGCAGTCTGTAAGGAAATGTAATGGAGTTTCCTCCAGCTCCCCACAGAATCTGCATGAGCTGTCACTTTCCAAACCCAGCTTCACCAGGTGTCCTCTAAGTCGGCAATGCCCCATGATGAAACCCGTAAGAACGCGGAGCTTGTTCTTGCTCAATCCAATGCAGGCCTCCGATCTCGGTTGGTTATAATTTCCCAAGCAGATCTTGGCCTGCCGCAAACCGGGGAGGAAGTACCAGAGTTGAGATCTTCTCGTCTCCTCTTCCTTCCTAAGTTCCTCCAACAGAAAATGATCGCTAACCCCACAAAAAGCTTCCGGCCCTAGAAGCGGGCGTCGGCCACCTCATTCCCTTCAATGACAACATGCCCCGGCACCCACCAGAGGGTAACTTTGTTCCTCCTGCCTAGGTTATTAAGTTTATCTAGGCATTCCCAGACCATTTAGAGTTGATAACTGATGCACTCAGTGCTCTAATGGCTGCTTGACTATCGGGAAGGATTACAATCTCCTGGTTCCTATATCTCCTAACGAGGTTAATAAATTGTACACATCTTCCAATAGCGTATATCTCCGCCTGGAAGATGCTGGGAAAATAACCCATGGGTTCCGAGTGCTTGATCCTTGGACCAACCACCCCCACCCCAGTCCCCTCGTGGGTCTTAAACCCATGAGTATCCATTTAATGGCATGTTCCTTAATGCCCAACAGAGCGGATCTTTCGCTCCACCCACTTTTGGTCTCAGCTTCAAAGAAAAATTCTTAGTGAAGCTGTATTTCTTAATCATGCCATCTCTAGGGAGGTGCCAGATAAGGGAACCCAAAGGTGAGGATAGCCACTCTCTGACTCCCTCTCCTCCCCTAGAGATCCTAAGAAGAGCTCCCTTCGCCGCCCTTTCCATTGCCAGTGGCGTTACTAACAATTGATTCGATGTGTTTCTTCCATAGGAGTTTACTATCGAATGTTACCTCTGAAACTAAACTTTGAACTGTTGTAGTTTCGTAATTGATCGAAATAGGATCTACGTTCTTATAACATTTTTACTTCAAATGACTTCCCAAACTAGTTTCCAAAGGTTTATATATATTTGTTTTATTTATAATATTATTAGTAATAAACATATATTAAATGTTAACCTCCTTTTTCCACCCCAATTCTTCTCCGGCTAGCCGGATACTCTTCAGGCGTGGAAGTGTTCTTTTTCTAGTGAAGGGTATCGCAGTGGTTTTCGTTGGATTAATCTTCAACCCCACTGAACCACACCATCCACTAGTAATACTAACCCCTCTATATTATGTCACAGAGGGTTTCTTCAAACTTCCCTCTAGCAATTATGACGACGTCATCGGCATATCCCTGACAGGAAATGCCGAGGTCCGTCAGATTGCAGAGGAGCTCATCCACCACCAGGCTCCACATTAGGGGTGACAAAACCCCCCTTGCGGACAGCCACGAGTAGTGCGGGAGCTGATGGACCGTGAGCTCACCGCTGTCTCTACCGTTCTTGTGGACAGTATTTCCATCATCCACCTGGCCGTCGTGCTGTCCACTCTCCTTCTAATTAAGGCACTACCAACCGTCTCATGGGAGGTGTTGTCAAACGCGCCTTCTATATCCAAAAAGGCACAGATGGCCGTTTCCTCAACGTCTAGATCCTCTGGATTACGTCTGTCAGCTGGTGCAGGCAGTATCCGTCGATCTCCCCGCCCGGTATGCATGCCGACATGGGTGCAAAGGCACCCTCTCCAGAACCTCTGTCCTGATGTAATTGTCCACAGCCTTCTATATTGTCTTCAGAAGAAAAGACGTAAGGCAGATAGGCCTAAAGGACTTGGGCAGGGTGGCGTCCCTATTCCCAACCTTGGGGATAAAAACCACCCTAGCCCTCCTCCAAGGCCTCGGTATATACCCGAGTGCCAAGCTACCCCGAGTAATCCTAGCCAGGTGTGGAAGAACCTCCTTTATGCCCTTTTGTAGAAGGGCAGGGAAGACCTTATCCACACCAGGCGACTTAAAGGGCTGAAAATTATTTATTGCCCATTCTAGCCTTGATGGCGTACAGATGGTTTTGGCCACCTCCCAGTCTTCCCTTCTCGGTCTGCTGGGCCCTATTGTCTCAGAACCATCCTCTGGTGGCAGCTCCCCGGAAAATGGGTTTCCAGCAGGAGAAGAGCGCGTTGCTCCCAATCCTGCGTATAGCTGCCATCTCAACTACTTGGAATAGAAACTTTACTTAATAGACTAAATTCTGAAGGATATGTAGCTTTCCAAAATGAAAGGCTTCATTTGACTTTTCACGAAAGGGTGTTAGAAGATTTTTTTTTTTTGAAGGGGGGAAATGCACTGCGACCTTCCGCTCTATTGATACTCCACTCCAATTGCGGCAACAAATGTGGTATCAACAAAACGGTGCCCAAGCACGCGATGGAAGGCAAGTAACTGAGCGGCTAAAAATATAGGCATTACGCTGACAGGTGGATGAATAGTTGTGGGGGCTCTATCGCTTGGCCTTCAAGGTTACCCGATCTAAATCCTCTTAATTTTATGTTTGGAATCACCTAAAGTGGGCTCGTATACACTGTTGATGTAAACAGTTACTCGAAAGGACAATGAATGCTGCCAATCAAATTCGCAACAATAATGTGGTGGTACATGTTTCTATTCTATGATTCGCAACTGTCAAAACGAATAGATATGCATGTTTCTTGCATACGATCTCAAGGAGATAAGGCACATTTTGAGCAATTTTGCTGTAATAAATTATAACAATTGCTAACGATTTTGTTTTGTTTTTCATTGGTAAATAGATATAAATGTAGGTTTGTCAAAATAAAACTTTGAACTGTTGTAGTTTCGTAACTGATCGAAATAGGATCTACGTTCTTATAACATTTTTACTTAAAATGACTTCCCAAACTAGTTTCCAAAGGTTTATATATATTTGTTTTATATTATAATATTATTAGTTAATATATATATTAACATATATTAAACATATAGTTAGTTATATTAACATATATTAAATGTTAAGGAAAAAACACGTAAGTTTTAGCAGAAATCTGTAAAAGTCGGGATAGACCCCCCTATCCTTTTTTGTGTAGCCATCACTTAAACCATACCTTATAATAAATAGTTATTTAAATTTAGCGGAAAACATGACCTTTTTAATTTTCAGTAATTAATTTTATATTAATTATTCTGTGGACACTTCAACCTATCCATTCCCATTTCTTCTGAATAAATAGATTGCACAAACACTATATTGTCTTTATAACACTAAACATATGCCCACTGTTTTAGTAACAGCTGCTTTAGTGACTGCAAACAACTTATCATTCTTAAGAGGCTAAATAAAATGTAGAAATTTACCAGAGTTGAGCCGGCAAACTGTTCGCTATCAAATTCATCATATACTTGTTTGTTTTTTCCACCTTCAGTATTAATAACTTCATTTAACCAGTATTTTAGATTCTGTTGAGATTTTCGATTTGTCAAATCATGTACTAGAATCAATCCTGCAAAATGAAGTTGTCAAAAACATAATGATTGCTTTATAAATAAGAAAAATTACTTGTGCAGCTAAAAATCAATAACGAGGCGCTCTTAGTATGATAATAAATCTTGCAACAAAGCCGAAAAAAATTAGACATACCGTGAACCGAATTATAAAATACACTTCTAGTATTTCTATGATTGCTGCTTCCTCCAATGTCCCATAACTCAATGAAATATGTTTTCTGATACTGGGTTCCTTCCCTGAACTCATGGAGCTTAACATCTACTGAACATCCAACTGTCCAAGAAGGATTGCTGATTGGTTCATTGTGTGCTATCAGATGTGTTAAAGATGATTTACCAACTCCTTATCAAATAAAAACATTAAAATTACTGTTTGCTGCAAAATCGTACTTTCTTTTTTAATGAATAACTAATTTACCAGAATCTCCAAGAACCAGTATTTTAACTTTTTCAATTGCTGCCATGGACACTATTAAATCACTTCATTTCAATAAATGTAAAGCTTTCGCATAAGGACTGTATCACAAACATTTCAAATTAATGGGCAATATTTAAGTTAACTACTTATCATTTAGTGATATGACATCTATGAACATCCAACAATACTAGCCCTTATTTTTAACAGTACCTTATTTTTTTCATTTCCAAATTAACAGCAATAAACATCATTCAAATAAACATTCTATAACCACTTAAAAATCCACGTAAACAAAACCTAACCAACTAATTCAAAATCGAGGTATACATCGATTATGTATAATAAAACTTACCCTACAATTATAGCTTGGATAATTAACTTCTTGTATTATTTTTGGCCTAAGAATATAAAAACAAAATTACATGTGAAAAAAGAAAGAACACTTCTATGCAGTATTATTTCTCTCTCTCTGTCACCAATCATGCTCACTCAATTTCAAAATCTCAACTAACAATTTGACTACAGTAGTTTAAATATACTTATTTCTGAGGAAAGAAATACCCTAAAACGGGATAACTTTGTGACAAGGGGTGCAACTTCGGGACAGCGCGTAACTTTCAGCTTTTGAATTTCCTACCAAAGCTATCCGTTTTTAACTGGCGCACAATCATCGCTATCGTAACCACCAGTATGTTACTAATTCGCGGTATCGCTTGAGCTGTTGCTCCTCAGTCGTCCGAATAGGTACTGCCTGCTTGTTCTCACTTCATATTCTCACGTTTCTTTGTTGTACCGGAAACTTTCATACGCCAGAAGAAAACTGTGCATATTACAATACCAACACGTATTTTAAGAAGTACATACTTTTAACATCTATTTGCGTTTATAGCAGTTTCTTAATACTTTATGTTACTTTACAACCTCAACATTGTAAAAAGCCCTGTATGGGGTAACTTTGGGGCACAAGAGTTATACATAGGGGAGTTTTTATCAATGCCTTTCAAGAAAACATCGATTTGCCACCACTAAATCAAAATTTGCCATTCCAAAAAAACACTAGCACCTGAAGAGCCACGAGAAATATTTGAATCGTGTGGGCCAGGCTCCTGTTTTTACCAATGAAGAGGAGCTGCGATTTATAGCTCACATAATTGCCGTGTAAAACTACGGATTACCTGCCGATGCGGTTGACCTTGGATGCATCGTCAAGTCTTACCTGGACCGGTGTGGGAAGGCGTTGCGATTTAAAAACAACTAGCCAGGAAAGGATTGGGCAGAAGGATTTATGCAGCGACACAAAGCCATGTTAACCGTTTCTTCCATCACTGGGGAGAGTTTCTTGGAACAGATTACGAAGAAGGTCATCTTCAAACCACGAGAAGGAAAAAGTTCCTCCGGGAAAGAGTATTTCAAGGGAAGATCTTGAAGCTAAAGCGTAATCTGAACAACCACCAACGACATCGGATGGTGTATGAGCACGATAGCGAGTACCACGACAGAATAAATCAAAAAGAGAGGGCAGCAGGAATGAATTCAGCTACTTCGACGATAAGCCCATAAGCAAGCTCGACATCACGTCCACACAACCTGTAAATAGCCTCCAGATTCTGACTGTGAGACAGTACGTTATGGTGAACTACACCCATAAGTCCACCCAGGACAGATCACTGAGATGAGAAGCAATCACGAAATTCTCATCATTGCCACGAAGAAATACGGAGTTCATTGGAAATGGCCGTCAAAGCCCGACGAAATTTACTACTTCCAGGACGAACTAGTGCAGCTGATAAATCCGCCTACAATTTGGCCGTCGGGGCATTTTACAGTGTGAATGAACTCTTATAACGAACTATTTCATTCTTAAATCATAGTTTGTGTTTGTAGCATCAATCTGATTATTGTCAAATTAGAATAACTTTATTTTCGTAAGGTTTGTCCATGTAAATTTTAGTTCGATACTTGATTTTCTCTCAGATATTCATAAATAAACGAATGATGTATAACAATGTGACGATTGATTTCTCCTAGTTTTATAAAGCGTACACGTTAGTGGGAGTTTAAGACAAAGAGATTGCTGGTAAAATGTCCATATTTGGAAAGAGAGAAGAAGTAAACTTCATATGAAAATCATAGTCTCAACGCATTAGCTTGATTAGTATTGACAGGAGAAAACGTGAATTAGTGTCCTAAAGTTACAACGTTTTACGGTATTTGAATAAATTTATGCATTGGGAACGCATTCTGTGAAGCTCCATGGAAATTTTATCAGCTGGTAACTTACCTTTTTAATGTCGCACTGAAAGTTCTTAAAATCGAATATAAAAACTTCATTATAAATAAATCGTTAGCATGATTTCTAAATACCATTCATTAATTTACAGTTTATTGTGTTCGAAAGCTTTTTTAGTCACTAAAATATGTAAAATAAAAACGAAATTACTAATTTATATGGGAAGAGATTAGCTCAGTGAAAGCGCGCTGAACTCTGACGCGGTGGCCCCGGATTCGAGTTCAGTGCAACCCCTTAGATTGTTTTCTTCTCCATTAAAATGGCCCTTAAACTAATTTCCTCAGAGAAATGTCTCAAACACAAGCGGTATGTAGTAGATATTTGTGTTTTAAAAAAATCGTTGGTGTCGTTTTCGAAAAAATCACGAAAACTGAAGAAAACCATTGAGTAAAGGCGCACTTCCGTCAGTTGGATTTTGCTGGATATCTTCGTATTTGATGTGGAATACCAAGTTTGAGCTTCCTACGACTTTTCGTTTTTGAGATAATCTGTTAACACACGCACAAACAACCATTTTCTAAATGCCATTTTTTGGACTCTGGGGATCTCAAAACGTGTATGCCCTGAGAAAACTTAATTTCAAAAATCTGATCCGATCTCAATACTTCTTATTACAAACAATAAGAAAGTAAAAAAATCCTATATTTTCTAACGAAAAGAAAGTTCATGAAATTCATCTACCTACAAATATTTTAAGCTGGATGTAAATATTAATGACTAAGCAGAATATAAAAAGGAAAATCTTAATAATCGATATATTATTTATTATATTCTAACAGCGACAGAGAAATCTCTGATTTCTAGTTGTTTTTTTTCATCTTCTTACTTCTTTAGCTTTTATATCAATCTTTTTTTCATATTCATAAGATATGGTCCAGAAATGTAAAGGTTATATATTGTAATCTTATATATATGAGTGTGTATATATATATATATATATTTATCCTATACATAGCCCTGATTACATCAAGAAAACTTTCCCAACAGTTTTTTATTTTATGGTTTAATAATTTTAATTCTTTAATAATTTATAATTTTCCAAACAATATAACCAAAAGAATTTCTGCAATTATAACCAGACTCCTTTTTTTCTAGGTCAAAATCTGAATTGTTGAAACTCGTATGAAAGTGCTGCAGGATGTAATTGTGAAAGGATTACACTTTTTTTTTATGTAATTCTTATAAAAATAGGTTATAATTTCTGGATTTGTTCAAAATTTGATTTGCCTTAATTAATTAGTAGTAAAATTTGCTGTTTAATATTAAAATAAGATGAAATATTGATTAAATTAAAAAACTAACCTAAAAATTTATATTTAAAGCTTGTTGGTAATAATGTAATTTTATTAAGGCATCCCATATGGTGGTTCACAATTTTCTTTAAATGATAAAATTCTATTATAATATAAAATACTATTTGATTACAACTGGGCAATAATCTACGGAAACACCAATCTTCGATAATGTTTTATATTTAGTCTTATTAAACATTTATAAATATTAAGTTTTGTCCTTTTTGTAAAGTCAGTTTAATGCATTGATAGTTACTATACAACTGGCACTGGCAAAAGGTTTATCAGTACCATACTTCATGCGAACGAACGAAAAAGGTTAGCTTTTTTTTTTTAAAATTATAACCATTTCATTTTAGAAATATTTTTTTTCTGCTTAATTGATTATGATAAATTGTATCAATAATCAAGATTCAGTATTTATTAGTAACTTTATAAATTTTCAATAAATTGGGATATCCAAATGGCATATATGTACATTTTCATACGAGATTCAAAAACTGGGTACCGGAACAAAAAGAAAATAATAAATAATATAATACATTGAATAATAAGTATTCATAATAACTAAACTGTCTTAACTCACAACATTTAAATTTTAATTATTACTATTTATTATATACACATTTGTTTATTTATTTATAGAAATATTCAATTAACAATATAATAATTGTATAGTGAATAAAATACTTTGCTCTTAATTTATTTGAAGAAAAAAGATTTATTTATTCAAACACACTACTTTTTCCCCAAATTAAAGAGTTCGAATTCATAATTATTATTGGACTTTTTTCTATTTTGTCAAAAAGCTACTATAATCAGTGCATGTAATAAGCATGTTCTTAAAAAAAAAAAAAAAATATTGGCGAATTAAAGAAAAAATATTGTAAACAAACTAAACTCTTAAAACTACCTTATTTGTGAGTACAAATATTTATATATAAATAATTATTACAAAAAATGTCTCTATATTACATAATTCAAGGAACTTCGTATTATGCTCTCTCATAAAATGTTTTTATTGATAATTTCTTTTATTCTCTTACACATAATTTCGAAGAATTCGGAAAACAGAATAGAAAGCAGAAAAAAAAAACGAGATAAAGAATTAATTTCATTAAAAAGAATTTTAATGAAAAGATTTTGTCTCTTCTCTAAGTGGGAATACATTCATAAATATTTAGAAAAAAAATTAAGATGACAAACCCTTAATTATATACGTTTATCTTTTTTTGGATGTAAGTTTAAAATATACAAATCTTAGTCAACATATGACCTCTAATTGCAATAATAAAATTAATATCCTTTTTTATTTTTTAAATTCTAACTAGCCAGAAAAATAGGTATAACAGACTAATTTTATATGTACAAAAGTTACTTAAAGAGTACTACCTAAATATTAACCGCCAAATAAAAAAATTTAGGAGGATCTATCCAAATAAGCGTTACAATAAGTATAGATTATTATTTTTTTTTACAAGTCTTTGTTTATTTAAAAAAAAGTCAAAAAAAAAATAAAAATTAAAAAAAATCAATTGGAAGTATTGAACACATGTAATTACTCTATCTAAAAAAGAAATTTGTTCCGATCTTTTTTTTTTGCTCTTTGTATATTTACACTGAACATCTAAACTAAAACCTTTTGCTTTCACCGTCAACACAAATTTATTGTGAAATATTAATTATAAAAAAAAATCCCACATCTTAGTTTACTTTTCTTTTTTTTTTTTTTTGTGCTGACAGGCTAGAGAAATAAATCCCCTAAGTTTATTTCATTTTATTTTTCAACTTTTTCTGGGTTCTATTTTCTTTTTCTTTCTTCTCTCTCTATTTAATCGCACCTCATTCTTTTATTATCGTTAAGTGGCTGTCTAGTTATTGTTGTATTTGGTGTAATTCGTGGACTTCTTACATCTTTCAACGATGTCGATAATTTCCTTTTAATTTGGACAACATCAGTCACACCGATTTGTTCAATTTTACATGGCATTGTCGATGTGTCAATATGCCTAAATGGGAAATTACTAGTTTTGTCCACAAAATATTCATTACTTCGTTCACTTATACTACTATTTTGCCCACCTATATCATCTTCTTCGGATGGCAACTCACCTTCTGGCATTTCCATATCCATTTCTTCGTCCATGTTCATTTCATCTTCCAATGTTTCATCTAATTCACCTTCCATTTCCGCTTCCTCTTCTTCAAGCTCTTCATCTTCTCCATCTGAAAATGGTAAATGTGATGATGTGCCGTCCGGATGCAGCCCAAGGTTAGGCAGGTTTAAACGTGAAATATCAACGTTCTGTTCTTCCATAAGTCTATGTAACAACTGTTGGATTTCGTATCTCTTTCTGTTGACTACTTCTGGCGTGAACCAATCCTTTAACATTTTTATTGGCATCCTATAGTTGGTTATTGGTTTCTACGCAGAAAAAGAAATTCATTAATGAAACAACTTATAAATTATATTGATAGTGAAGCGTCCACTACTATCAAATTTTCGTAACACTTAGCAAAAAAACTTTACTTCACCTTCATGCTTATTTAGAATGGAATAGTTATGGACACTTTTCAATTTTACTGCTCCACAAATTATGAACGTAACTCTTGCATTATTAATTATATGAATTGAAAATGTAACAACTACCACAACTGTAACTGTTATGGAACAGTTATTGGAATACATTAAAATATGTTATATTAAATATGGACTTTTGGTCTAGCTCCCACACTATCGATTATTGTTTCGGCTTACCTATTTAGATCTCTTGTAAATCAATACAAGTTAAACAAATCAAATCGTATAGAGCACTTGGAATTGACAATCTTGTCAACAGAAAA